>VBVQ01005161.1:0-12482 GCA_011636635.1 Tetramorium simillimum | reverse complement strand
GAAAAAATGTTAAAGAAATACAAGAGCTTCTTGAACTTGTATACCAAATAATTAGTATTATTACATAGAAATAATTTTTTTTATATTAATACAATATGATAAATATATCACAATTTTTATACAAAATCTTCAGACATAAAGACTCAACAAATAATTCTACTTTTAATACCTCTACTTTAAAATATCTACAAAATTCTTAAAAATTTTACAAGACAACATATATAACACACTAGTTACACATGTATTATTTTTTGCTGTTACATCAAGCATGCTTTCTCCTCAAATAAAATCTAAATACATAATATATTTATATAAAATATATTTATATAAAAATTAACATGCAGTCTCTCACATGATTATTTCTTCACATCATAAAGGAATAACAATACCAAAGTTACACACCAGAAGTTGTATTAATATATTATGTATTCTTTTAATGTATATTATTAATATATTATGTAAAATCAGTTTATTCAAAAGATGTTCATTGTTGCATAAACGAAATTGCAATTATTATGACAAAAACCCAGATCATAAAGAGATACTGTTTGGCTACAACTTCTCGTTTCTTCTTTTCCTCTTTCTATCTCTCTCTTTCTGATTGCAAAACGGATTTCTAGTCGGCCCTCCGAGTTCCTCTTAAGTTTTTCCGAAGTAAATAATTACCTGAATAGGCGTTCGTAGCGTTTCACGCGCGTCAAGGGTCCATCGACACGCTCGACATCAAGCCTGTTCTTCAGTTCGGTCCAAGAGTGCGGAGCACAAAAGAATTAGGTTTCCCGAGCGGTACGCACCTGTCAACCCGAGCAGTCTCCGTAGATCGGTTCGATTCGTTGATCGACAGAAGGCACACTATTCACACGCATTGCGAGCCCGTCGGCGCGTCACGCGAGGAATGTTATTTACACCCCTTACGACGGTTTTATCCTCGCGTGCGCCGCACGACATCGCCGCTCCGTGCGGTCGCTTTCAAACTCGCACGCCTACGATTCTCTACCGGTCGGCCGCGTCACGTCATGGCGTTTGAATTCGCGAGCGCGGCGCCCATTGGTCGGCAGTCTAGGGACAATTGGCCGGCAGAGCGCGAGGAGACGATAGGAATATTTCAGGAATGTCGCGTCAGCGGGACATTTGAATCCGTCACGCTCTTGCAGTATTAGTTGCAAACTTGTAAAAGTTGAAGTATATTAATTATAATTAAATACATTAGAATATTTATACTATTATATATTGTTATATAAATATTTATGTATTATATCATATTATGTATATTATAATACATAATTTAATTATGTAAATAATATTGTATCATTTGTACAATTTTTACATACGAAAGCGATGTTTTTAATAAAATAACTAAAAAATGACAAAACAATAGAATAATTAAAAAGAGAGCTTAAATTGAATTATCCGTGCATTCTTCTGATAAGTTTGAGAATAATAGCTGTTTTCTTACAGTTGATAATAGCAATTTTTTATTTTTGATTTTTTAAATTTTAACAAAATATTTCATTGTGCAAATCACTGTTGGTTCGCCGATTGGTTGATATCTAGGGATTTTTTGAACCTACACGCGAAATTATATACTTATTGTTAAAACATTGAAAATAGTATTTTCAAATTCCTGTTTAAACAAGCTGGAACTCTAAACTCAACTAATTAAGTCAGTAGTAGATACAAAAGCGATAAAACTTAGGCAATAAGCGACTCAACCGATCACAGCTGAGACGCTATTAGTCCTATAAAAAATTAATGTATTTATACGAGATGTAGATTGCGGACAAATGCACCGATAAAACAATATTTATCTGTGCAAATGCAATTAACGTGTGATAATAAAAATTAATTAAATTGTGTACTTATGCGAATTCACTTTCAATTGAGTTTGTTTAGAAGAAAAAAGCATGTAAATAAGACATACTTTAATTTAAGGTGGAAATACAATACAACAGTTTTTCCTTAATACCAACGATTTAGAGATATGAAATCTATTCAAAATAGATTAGACTCAAAACTTTGTCGTTTCACAAACTCATTGTACTGAATGCAAAATGAAGAGAATGCTATCAGTAGTTTTGCTGCTGCATATTAAAAATTGTACACAGAATTTTATCTTCTAATCGCGGAATTGTCGATTCCCATCGATGCTAAGTGTCCATAAAAATGTCTTGGGAACTGTGATAGAAACCGAAAATTGTCAGCTTAGTCCTCTTCTCTCTCATTGGGAAATGCACAGTCTTCGTTTCTGAAATTCCTCCAGCTCTTCTAAAATATTGTCTTGCGCTTGACAGTTTTTACTGAAAAGTAAATTATATCCATCTTTCTGCGCAATTATTATTAGTCAATAATAATCGTTTCTGTCACAGTTCGCGCACAAATCATTCGGCGATTAAATTAAGTTATACTTAACAGCTATTCTCCTTTATACATTATTCCACGTCTTGAAAAGAACCAATGTGAACCCGGTACTTTTTCGCTTCTCCGACTTTCTCAGCAAGTCCGCTTCTGCACATGTTTAGGAACTACTTGGCAGCAAATATGATGACACAAGCGATTCGTACAAAACGGGTATATGTTCTATTTATAATCTTCACCATCTCTTTTCTTATTTACGATCTAGTAATTATTCTAAGCGTGTTTTCCTTCTCCTTCCCACTATCTTTTAATGAATAATGCTCAAAGTTTCTATACAAACATATTGGTTCTTTACGAAAACGCTACAGTTTAAATTAACATGATAATGATTCACACGACGAAACTAAACGCTCGCCCTTCTCTCTTTCTTTCTCTTTTCCTCTGTTTCTCTTCTCTTCGTACAATGTCAGAATCGAATTCGGAGAGCGTAGAGACAATGAACGAATCGAAAGAGCTATAATGAGCGGCTTTAAAGAACGAGGAAACGCAGTTTCCACCCGCGCGGCAACGTATTGAGGAAACAGAGATATAAAAAATATTTTATTTAAATCTTTAAGGACGAAATTAGGAATTGCGAGTAATGAAAGGAAGTATTCTAGGCTACTCCGAAGATAATTTTAACGTTTCCCGTTATTATAGTTGAGAGCTCGTAATGGTGCTTTGAACGTGGACGCAGACTGTTGCTGGATCTGATATGCTACAGGATGAATTTTAAAGCCGTATAATCTGGAAAATAGAAATTATTTTTTAACTTTCAAACTTTATACTCTATACACGTAAAAAATTAAGTTTTAGACAGAATAAGTTTCGAACTGTTTCATTAATAATAAGATTTTGATTTTATATTTAATAGTAAATATATGTTTGATCTGTATTTTTATACTAATATAAAAAATTAATTTGCATTAATTTCATATTAATCTTTGATAGATAAACACTGCATGAATACATGCTGCATTTGCTTTAAGTAAACAACTGTATTGTAAAAATTTGCTATATATATTTTTCTCTATTAGTTACTCTTCATTAATGAATTTTTATTTTTCACTTCAATTTATAGAAGTAGTTTATATCAATACCTAACCACACTCTATCCACCTTTCTTAATAAAATTCTGTACCTGTATAATATTTCTATTATATCCTTCCTAATCTATAATATTTCTATTATATTCTTTCATCTATTTATTTATCATATCCTTAAACAGTTGTTACGCTATTATAAGTACTTTGTGTGTAATCCAATACTTACCTAGGTACAAATTGATTTGCCGCACGTTTTGGTCTATATTCAGGATGGACCATAAACAACATATGTGGGAAACCCGTTCCAAAATATGCTCCGTCAGTGTGATGATGTCTCGAGCTCTTCGGTGTATAAACGTCCATGCATTTAGGACAGTAGCTCTTGACCATTGCCTCGCCAGGAACATCACTAAGTCCAAGCGGCAACATCGGCTGGGATTCACAATAAACTCGCGGGCAATGACCGAAATCGCCCGCTTGGTATTTCTCGATCATCTGAGCGATGCCGCGATTGGTAAGTATGTAACGCGCGTGGATGAGACCATAGAGCATCTCCGCAGCTTGTTCAATCAAGTCTGATTGGTTTGGATTGTCGTCTAGATCATCATCTAGTAAATAAAAGTTGAATGACAAAAATGTTAGAAATAATTGTATTTGGCATATATAATTTCTCACTTCTATTTCAATTTATTCAATACACTTAATGATAACTTAATGACAATGCAGTTTTGCGATCAACAACTTACCAGGTTCAAGATCAAGAATCATATCTAATGCCTGACGATAATGTGGTACTTGTTCATTTAGTCCTGTTAAATTGAATTTATCTTGAATATAGTCCTCATCCACCTAGAAACGATTTGAACCAAATAAATAGTAAAGAAGTCTTATTTTATTCTTGAATAAAAAAAATGTATATATCAATGTATATATAAAAAAAAGAAACATTTTAATACTTTGTCCACTGTTCAGACAAATTTATCTATTTCATATCCACCACTAAACAACCAAATTTATCTGTTTTTCATGCCATTCTTGATTTTTAATTAATCAAAAAAAAATACAATTATTAAAAAAATAAATCTTCAATGATGTAGGTCATAAAAATTATAGGATGCCCAACTCTTAGGTAGGTGTAATTTGCTCAGTTGATAAAGATGTTAGATTAAGGCTGCGTTTGCTTTGGGCGTTCACGTGTTAAAACCATCATTCTATCTTTGTTGCTTATCTTACATCGAAGAAAGATAGACGCTTTCAGCACGTGAGCGTTCAAAGCAAACACGGCCTAAGATTTAAATGTGTGTACAATTTTTATAATCACTATTTATAAAACAAGATAAGAATTCAGTTATTTGTATAGTTTAATTTACAGCTATATAGCAACATTACTAACGAAATATACGTATGATCATGAATAGGAAAATGGAGTAACATCTCTAGCTTGTCCATAGCTTTGATTCTACTTCAATTTTACTGCTCTATTATTCTTCCATCAATCATAAAGAAGAACAAACATCTCATTTTCGCATTAAATTACACCAAGAAACAAGTTGGCTTTCCCGGGGTTAAAAGGCGCGTATCGCCGGGCTTCTAACTACTAGGGAAGATGATGGCCGGGGACGCGCCCATGAATCACTCACCTCGCAGAAGAATTCGTTCCCGCGTAAGCCGCAGAACCACGAGATCCAGGACACCTCCTCGGAGCTGCTCATTTTCCTGCGGCAGAAGAAACCGTGGGGAAAATCCCGTTATTAAGCTTATTAGGTCGGTAGTAGGCGAGGAGAAAGGCGACGTAGGCCGGTCGAAGAGGTTGCACGTGTCACCCGGGTGTCACACACATATACACACACGCACACACTCTCGGAGGGGGGAGGGGGGCCGCTCTCGCTGGCTTCTCTCTACACACGGTGCGCGTAGCCGTCGAGTACCGCCGACCGCATCGCGGGCAGAATTTGGTTAGAGCGGTGCGCGGAAACAGGCGGGCTCGACAGGGGGCGAACGGGGGGCTGAGGGGTGAGAGCAACGGACGGACAAACGTACGTACGTACGCACGTACGGCGGGGAAGTACGGGGGCAGCGCGGCGGGGGTACGTGCAATGGAGCTCGTTTTACTAGGCAAGATGCCCGACAAGTTACGGCCCGTCCGGCGCGTTCACACCTACGTTTCCGTGGTCATTGCTGCTTCGTCAGCTGTTTTTCGAGCACGATGCACGGTCCGACGCGGCCAGGAAGCGCATTACACGTGCAAATTGCCGACGCGGAGCACAGCTAGCCGACGAAAAACCAAAAATAAACAGCCCTCGCGGCTTACCTTTTGGTGCTTTGATTAGCCACGCTTGCTCAACCGAACGGGGTATAGCTGGCGCTGCCGCTGCGCGCGCCGCACCCCCGCCATCTTCTGGCGCGACGCGAAGCGGGTCAAGGCCCCGTCCATAGTGACTCGCCTCGCGCGCGAATGGGGCGACCCATTTTGCCGCGTTGCGATTGACCTCGATCAATCGTAGCGTGCCACTGCTTGGAATTTGTCCACTGGATCGACCAATCGGAGAATTAAACTGTAAATTGGCCAATTGAGGATTACTCGATGCATCCAATACTACGATCGCTTACTAAAGTTGTGTAGCGATTGAATGTGATTGGTTGGATCCGAAGATAAAAAGCAGTCATCCGTTTGATTGCTATTTACATCTATTTTTATTTTATCAATATATCAATATAAAAATTAACTTTAATATTAATTAAATTTTTTACTTTTCCTAGTTTTAAGAATTAGAAAAAATAAGCGAGTGTTGAATCGAATGCTTTATAAAGATTTCACACTACATCTCAGATCTTTGATATACAAAATAATATCGATATTTATAAATATATTTCTTAAGAATTTTAATCCGTATATTAGTATAATTATACACTGAACATTGTATTTCACAGCAATTCTATATTACGTTTAAGCTATCAAGAATGTTTTATCCGTTTAAAAAAGATATTGATATTTACAATGTTTAATCTGATGAAAATTGTGTTTATATTACTTGGTCAATGCAACTGGGAAAAACAAAGTAATAAATAATGTGTTAAACTGATAATGAAAAAAAAAATATAAAAAATCTCCCCGACGGGGAATCGAACCCCGGTCTCCCGCGTGACAGGCGGGGATACTAACCACTATACTATCGAGGATTTACGAAGGTAGATCTCGAAAATTACAGTGTAGAGTTTATAAGTATATCTACAATAAATATAGAACTTACATATTATAGAATTTTAAATATTATGTTTGGGTATGCAATCTAAAAACATTACAATTTATTCTAATACATTACTTTTAATCACAGTCATCTTCATGACAAAAGATGTATTTATTGTAAATGTATTTAATTATGCTTATAGAGCAACACTATTTAAAGCAAATGTTTGACTTAAGAAAATCCTTAGTCTCGTTTCCTTTTCAATAAGTAACTTTGCAAGACAGAACACTCATTTTTTTAAACAATAGTTTTATTTATAAATCGATAAAACAAAGAAAAGCTATCACTTACAAAAATAATCAAGGTTTATGTATTAGTTGTAACAATATTTCCAGAATCTCTTGTTTTTGTTTGGACACTGCAATCCTTTGTCTCCTCTCTTCGATTTCCAACTCAAGCCTCGCCTGACGTTCCTTTCTCTCCATCTTAAATTTTTCTTCCTCGAGTTGAATTCTCCTCTCCTCCAGATGAAATTGCTTCTCTTGGAATTCCACTTCCTTCTTATGTCTTTCTTGCAAAAACTGCAACGTTGATTTCTTCAGTGCATCGTGGCGCACTTTGTTCCTTATTGGGCCAACTGTTCTCGACGGTGACGTGGTTGGCGATTGCAGTGAGCTCCCCGAGGTCAGCGGAGTCGACGACGAAGACGAAGACGATGAGGTTGGCGAAGGTAAAGCGATTGGCAATAATGTCGAAGACATGAACGATGAAGGTATGGGTGACGTTACTGTTGGTTCTTCTATTATCACTTCTAACGTATCAGAAATATTTTCTAGAGTCACATCCCTCTGTATTCTCGATCTCTGTGCATTAGAGCCTTTACTGGAACGTCTAAATTCCTTTTGCAAGTCTTGCACTTGCTGAAGCAGTCCCTCTTTTTCATTATACTGTTCCTCAGTCCCTGACCTGGAAATCAGCGAAGATACAATAACATTCCACAAATATCTACCATGAAATTTCTTTCGCAAGAGTTTCAACGAAATAGCCAGCAATATTATTTTGATGTCTCGCCTAAAACGACACCTCAATTACGATACATTTTATGTAATCAATTAGATTAAAGAGACGAGGGCCTGCTTACTTCCTGAAGTGCGCGCGGCCCTCCCTGGCCCAGATTTTCAGCAGGTGATCGACGTGCTCCTTGACGCAGCGCAGACTAAAGTTCTTCTGCGTCGCGTTCACGACTCGCTCGGCGACGGTCTTCCACCTGTCGCTCTCCTCGTACGGGTTCAGCCGCGAGACCTCGCGCAAAAGTATCAGGTCATCCAGAATCGTGAAGCGAAGCCGCTCCGGTTTCGCCATCGGGCCTGGCGGCGCGCACTCTCATGCGGATGCCTCGCCAACGCGAGCGTTACTCCCCGTGCACTAGCCCCTATCGTGGCCTCGTTAAAAAGCGCGAACGCTCTATCTTCCCCGCAATAACATAGCAACATGGCATTGTCGAGGAAAGATATCGCCCCATACAGAGCACGACATACCCAGCCTCTGTGACAGAATTCAACATGGCGGACTGCCGTCCTGCATATCGAGCTACTCTAAACCACCTTTATCGACCGCGGTTGGAATCGTTATCGATCGAGCGCTCGTTCTCTCAGCCCGTAGTGTGCGTTTCCTAACCTCAAAAAGGCAAGAGAGAATCGTTTGCTTCGATTTTCTGCGAGAAGAAGGGTCAAGATTGTTCTATTAGTCTGCTATTTTGCAGAAAATCGCTAGTACTTTATCAGTAAGTGCGATTGTTTATCTCGCTATATTTGCATTACGCAAAAATCCCAAATAAACATCTGATTTTTTGATATTTTGAAATTAAAGACCCAGTTAAGGGTAAACAAATTTTAATTACACATCAATAAAACGTTGTAATTATCAGAGCGATTATTTTCAGATAAAAAATGCTAGAGATAACGTGCAACGATCGTCTCGGCAAGAAGGTTAGAGTGAAATGTAATCCGGACGACACCATAGGGGACCTGAAAAAATTGATAGCCGCCCAGACTGGAACGCACTGGGAGAAGATCGTGTTGAAGAAGTGGTATACCATTTTCAAGGACCATATAAAGTTGCAGGACTGTATCCTTTATATCGAGAAATTGAACAATTCTTCGTCTTAAATATCTTGCATTTCTCAGTCTTTTCCTTAATACGCTGCCTCAGATGAGATACATGACGGCATGAACTTGGAGCTCTACTATCAATAAATATATATAAAATAATACTACGTGTAAGCATTTTTTATATTCTAAGTTAATCTAAGTAAATTGTCGTAAATTATTAAACCTCACTTTCTTTTCTATGTTTAATTGTAAGTATAATGTACATATACAAGAATAAAAGATTAAATATAAAATTTAAACAATTACACAAACAAGTGTCAACAAGGAAAATAATTTATATTTTTGTGTTATACAAGCCTCATAAATATTGCTATATTTTAACAACCTTTAATTTCTTCTACAAATTAACAGTTTCAATTGTGCCATTTAGTATATACCATTTGATATTAGTGCCTTTATGACTTATATATGCAGGATGCAACTTGAAGGCATAGCAAAGGAAATTGTAGAACATTCTAAAAGAACGAAGAAAACGATCCTACTAGATACTTGTACATTTTGATTCTACTGCATATTGACCTGCTCTTGCAGCTTTGCTATCCGTCTTGTTCGCATCCTGTGTATTCTATATAAATATCTAAGTATAAGCTTTTAGTTTCATGATTATTAAATCATTATCACTCAAATGTTATTGCACGATGTAAACGCTATGGAAAAATATTAAAACACAAAATAATGCCTTCTAAAACATTGATCTAAAAAGATTTTCCCCTACGTTTTATGATTAAAATTATATATATAAAAAAAATTCGAGTATTGAAAGAAAATAAAATACGATTTGGTGGATCACATTCTAAAACTTGTTAAAGATTCAAAAAATTAATGCGGTCTCTTGAATAATCCGTCTATCCTGCTTATTGGACTTTCAGGTTCCGCCATTTGCCTACCTCGGTTGCTTAAGAAGTCTCTTATGTGCTGCACTATCAGATCTATCGCCACTGCAACAGATCACGAAACATCAGTATGTTATTGCGAACACGATGCACAATTACGTCGGGGATAAGATGAATTGCTTTATTTGCGATATATCATTATACATTTTGGAACAATATGAAATTGTAGATATTTGAAATTATTATTTCAAATAACAATTGTAATCGCATTAGAATTATGTATGGTTTTATTATGCATAAGACACTTGTGTTCATATACTATTTTGCAAATACAAGAAATTTTTTTGTTCTTTTTTATTAACAATATGCAATAGAATACTAGTGCTCTCTTTCTTTCACTCTCTTTGTCGTCTACAGATATTCATTGGTGCAGATTAGGAAGAATTATTAGTCTCAAAAATCGAGACTTTTCAATAAAATTTACTAAAACTTAAACTATATATAATAACAAGACTGCAATGAATTAAAAAATTAACTAAAGGATTTTAATAGAGATTTCACTTGAGCTGTAATTATTTGTACATATGACGGAGATACAAATTATAATCTTATTAAGAGCTGCATTATATTAAACAAAGACAGCTTTGAGATTTTTGCTGTACAGAAAGGAACTAATAGTTTGGGCGTATCATATGTTTGTACATATTGAAATACAAGAATTAATATTATAGAATGCAATAGGAAAATATTTCGAGGTCAGTCTAAACTAGATAAATTGCGTCTTAGGTAATTATGCTAGTGGATACTTGCGTATAATTACATTCTAAAATATTATGCAAAATGCAAATGTAGAACATAAATTATCAGAAATCGTATAGTGACTTATAGAGAAAACTAAAATGTATATGCGGTATTTAAAATACATTTATACACAAACATAAAAATTTACACACGTGATCACACATATCACAGATACAATATCGCACACACACACACACACGCGCTCATACATATCATACATATTTCTTATACTTGAGATATTTTTCCATGAAATTGAGTGACCATAGGTAATTATGTGATATGATATTAAGTTATAATTTGTAAGAATGGCAGTTAAAATAAATTAATAGGAATTTATTTTATGAAATTGAATTCTTAATTTTTTGAAATCAGGAAATATTTCTAAAATTTTTTTTATTTTTTATTTCTCCATAAATGAATTGAGAAATAAATAATCTTTATTTATAAAGAAATGTGAGTTGAGATATTTAACAGCTTTAAAAATAAAATTGTACTTTTTTTCTTCAGTTTAGATGATTCGATATAATTTAAGTACGTTATTTATATAAAAGTTCTTATATAAAAAAATCAAGAAATATAATATCATTCATTTAAGGTTATTATTCTAGTAAATATAAATAAGAGATATAAAATGAGATGATGTTAGCATATTGATAATATAGAACTAAAAAAGGGATAAAAAAAATTAAAATCCAGAGTTGAAAAATTAAGAATTCAACTGTGTTGACTGTATTGTTGTCAACCGCTATTAATTCATCCAGTTTTTAGTAAACTTCATGCATTTTTTGATGATTTATAATTGTAATCTAATTCACGTTAATGTGTATTCATTCAGGATAAAGTATGTATAAAAAGCACCATTTTCTCTGCCATGTAAATGTAAGGTATAATCCCTCAAAGATTGTAATACATAGCTGGCGAATAAACAATGTCCGTTTCCATCATATAAAATTTGAATTGAAAATCGTATTTAATTGACCACAATCTAGCATTTGTGTGAAAATATCACAGCAGAAATAAAAATCCTAGATATTAGTAAATACAAATCTCGTATCAAAATTTAATACTTCGAGCAATCATTTGCTTGATCACGACACAAGTCCAATCTAATTTAATAGATATTATAGTAAAAAGTATTTCTTTTTATTTTAATTTGACTCACTCTTTATATCATATGTCTTAATCTATCTGTTACTCAAGTCATTGCCAATTGATATTGAGGACATAAATCCTACATTCAAAAACGGACATTACTTCTCTGTAATTATTAGAAAAAGGATTGGAAAAATGTCGCATAGAATTCAGTCATACATAAGAGCGTGATGTAGAAAAAATGCAGTGCTTGACAGAGTGAGCTTATCATGCTTAAGTCATCTGCTGAGCGTGTCGGATGAGGCCGAAGTACGTCTACGCTGGTAGAGGAATGGATGCTGCCCGGCTGAGTTTTCGGCGTTTTTCAAACGCAAAATATCCCAGATGTGGTGCACTATTAGATCTATTGCCACTGCAAACATACAACAACCAGACCATATAGATTTCCCATGAGATACTCTGTATCTCTTTTAATCTTTTGCTTAAGTTTAAGTAGATGTAGCTCTGACATCCACAACCACGGTATACCAGGCAGCACCCATGAGATATAACAAGTTGAATGGATGCAATTGAAATATGAACAAGGAGAAAATAAAGAACTAATATGTAAATTATTTCATGTATTATTAAAATACAAAACTCGATCCATATATCAATTAGTTACTACTAGATGTGTAAATAATTAATTGACATAGACATCCATGTTTTGTATAATTGGATATTTCAGCAATTATACCAATTGTGAAATTATTATAATGATCTCCCATATAAGTAAGCAGTATTTGATATTGCAGATTCAAATAAAAGCATCTCCATCTATTAATCATGTTATATTAGGTGATCTTGACCTTTTTATTGTGTTAAACATCTGATTTAAAATTTCAGGTTTTCTTTAAATTAAAATATGTTAAATAATTGTTGAATACATGTTTAATTACCGTTTACTAATTCTTTTTC
>VBVQ01005160.1:0-10968 GCA_011636635.1 Tetramorium simillimum | reverse complement strand
CCTAATGCTGTATCGATCGATCCAAATTTTCTCTCAGAATGCTATTCAACACGATGATTAATATTATGATTAATATTTGTTAATAATTATCTGATCGTATGTAGTCTGAATAAAGTGTCTGCATAATCTCGAAAAAAGTCGACTATCTTCTATACCTCTAAACTTTATTTTAAGGTTTCGTTTTGTATTATACACTTTGAAAAAAAATTCTGTTTAAAAACGGACGAATCAGAAAATCTTGTAGGATTGATAAAATATTTTGGTTATTATAATAGAAATTCTGGTAATTATAATAGAACTCAATACTTTATAACTTATAATAATCAGAAATCCTATTATAATAATCAGAGTATTTGATCAATCCTACAGGATTTTTCTGATTCGTCCGTTTTCAACCAGAATTTTTTTTCAGTATACAAATTAACGTAAAGAAGTTAATTGAATTAATCTGAATATTCTCGCATTTATTGCAAAACGCTCTGAATCGTCAAAATCCGAGTACGATTCATATATTCTTATTATGACGGAGGTTTTCTATTTTCCCGGTTTTTAACGTAACTAGCAACTACCGATTCGTCCGGAATCGGTTGTCCGAAAAGTCGGCAGACGTGGCAGCTAATTTACATAGTCCAATATTTTAGGAAGATTAATCGATGTATACGGTAGACGATCCGAGCACAACGGCGACGAGTCAGTGAAAAATTCCCTCCGTTTCCGAGTTATCTGTCAAAATGGCGATTAATCAAGCGGTAATTATAAGTTCCGAGGATCTTTCGTCGGGCCGTCGTCTCGTTTGCTTAGAGAAGCACGTAGTCCGTAGTTGCGGGTCGCTCGACAGAGGCGGTTAATCAATCCTGGAGCTCGTTACAGTCGGGCACTCCGGTACTTGAAGTGGCGTTAACGCATCCGGAGCGCCACTAAAATGTCAGGAATTGTTAATCTACCCCGTCGCGCGCGCGTGCCCACACACACACATACTTAACGCACGCTTGATAACACACTGTCGTGGGAGAGGGAGAAGGCGTATCACCCCGCCACCCCCCAACGCCTCGCGCGGACGGGGTTGCCGCGAATAAACCCTTACTTTCCAGTTTCTGCCCTCTGACCTCTTCCTCTTCGCGCCACGAGCTCGCTCTTGCTCTTCCCGGAGAACCTTGGCAGGGAGACATTCGCCGCCAAGCAGCACCAGACCGCACCGTTATTACTAGCGATAAATCGCCACCTTTAATAAGAGCTCGCGCGACGTACGCCAGACGGAAGTCAGAAACGACGACGACGACGACGACGACGACGGCGGCGGCGACGACGACGACGACTACGACGACGGCGACGACGAAAGGATGGCGAATTTAAGAGGCGGATAGGAGCGCGTAGACACTCTATTCAAACGATATCCGTTCAATTTTACCGAATTCTCGTGGCGATGGCCGATCATGGCGCTGTTCCTTTATTGCACGCCATCCTCTGATGGCTCGAACGATTTAATTTTGGACATCTCGCCCGCGCGATAAATATTTCGCATATAAAATACCTGCCGGCGTTACGAAAATTTATTACATTTACTGGAAGATAATATCGTAACGCCTATATTTGTTATATGTATACGCGCTATCAACGTGGTATGGAGTTTTCGGTGCTTGATCCGAGGGATATGGTATGCTGATGATTTATTGCCGTGCGTTTTGATTGACGTTGTAACAAGATAGTAAACGTATTTCACATGGCGCCGCGTTTTAATCCTTTCCATCCCGATATTGACGTTACGCCATTATACCGCGTCAAGCTTTTATCTTATAATATCAACAAGCAATTATCAACATGTCCAAATATTTTTTTTGAGATCTTGGATGGTATACAGCCAAATTCGTTTAGTTGCATCAGTACTTATGCAATTGCTTTTGTCTGCATAAAAAGTTTAATGATATTATGTAACAACTATTGCACTTCAATATTCTCTTGGATTATAATTGGATAATTAATATCTAATAGTTTCGTTTATGTTACGTAAATGCGAATAAAAATTTTTAATATTATTAATTGCATAAAAATATACACATATAGAAGATACGACGATAAAATTAACAAAGCTTTCTAGCTTATTTATAATCGAGTTTCATGAGTTTTCTAGCTTTTAAACTGCGAGACAGCGTGCTATTGAATAGCCAAAATGAAGCAAATGCTGTTTGCATTTGATTTAGCTTAAGCACTCAAATGTGCTTCTGTATGCTTATTATAGGTATAAGCGTGTTTGAATTTAGCATATCAAAGATATAGAATAGAAGTTCACATTTTGAGACACAAACAGTTTAATAGTCGCTCTTTTACAAAATTATTAAGATTAAGGCTAAAAGGCAAAATGATTGTTTACGCGAAACTTGACTTCAGATTCAAAGGACTAAAATGACAAAATACTAAAATACTAACACGATGACAAGAATATATTATACATTTTATGTGAAACATGCGCTAAAGAAGTCATTGAACTTGCTGATAGAACGACAAGCGCCATTACCTCGACATACGAGCAAACTATTTTCGCAGTCCGCCTCACAGACGCGTCAACCGTAAGACTTCATCGTGACGCTTTCTACTCGTGGATCTCGGCCCACCTCACGGTTACGTTCAGTATATATCGAAATTCTTTTACGTGAACGGGAAGCGACATTAGCGAGGAAACGGTTGCACGTCTGTAAACGTGAGCTGGGTCACCCACCGGCGGTTGTTGCAAGCAGTCACTACGGTTCTCGCGGAGAATCAAGACTCTTTTTCCTTGCGGCGCATCCCGGCTGAGATCTGGCAGTACAACGCGAAGAGAATGGAAAGGGTGGCGGGAGAAGGGGGGGGGGTTGATTTCGCTAAGAAACTCGATACGCCAGGTTGCCAAGGGATGCGAAGGGCGAGCGCGGACGCGGCGTGGTAGTTCGGTAGCTCGTAACTCGGTCACCCCGTTTCCAATTGACCGGCTTCCTCTCTAGCGGCGTAGCCCGCAGTCCGACTGCATTGTACGAACTTCCTGCAGATTTTAGCTATCACCGCGTTTCATATTTTAAACGGACGACCGGTAACCGGCCGGGACGAGCGGGGGGGGGGGAGGAGGAGAGAAAGGGAGGAGACCGGTCCGTATCGCTCCGGGACGATCGACGTGGACACGAAAAGCGGACCGCGAGCGCGCAAACTCTGCGTATAAATATGTATATTCGAAATATACACATAGGGCATAGGGCCGGCGTGCGGACCTATGTCAAACCGGCCAACCGCGCTGCAGCTTCGCAGATTCGCGACAGGGGGCTTCAGAAGGGGCCGCTTAATCGGCGGTCGTTGCTGCCGCATCGGATTTTGATTAGCGCGACCACGTCACGTTCGTCCGTTCGTTTGTCGACGGATAAAAAAATGCGTCGCACACGCCACGCCGCATTAACTGATACACGGCCGTACACGTGCGCGTGCATACATATGTACGTACGTCCTCTTGTCAGTCTGAGTCCATTTAACATTTTCCGCGTTCGTGTGCACGGGCTTCCTCTGCTTTTGCTTTTAGTGATTTTTTAATCTCTGCTAATATATATATACAAACACACATGTATATTTATATGTACATACACGTATAAATTCTATTTAAATATAAATTATGTGCCCCCAAATAAATCCTCTAACATATGTCATACTCGAATTCGTTACTTGAATGCTGTTGCTTGATCAATCGCTACTTTCCACTCTTGTTTTAATTACTGGATCTTTTTGTCGACGCATCAAAGTATCCGTGTACTCTTTGTGCATAGATTAGTTTTGTGACTTTTAAAATGATATTATGTATGCACGTCTGCATATACAACTGAAAAAAAGCTCCTGTGTTTGATGCATAATTATATCCCCGCATGAAACATTGCTGCGCCCCTTAATCCAAGATACAGACCTCCATCAAGTTTTTAAACCGACACATACGTATCCAACGAAAATACTCTCTACATAAACTTGCAAAAAAATATTAAATAATTAAATAAAATTCGTATTGAAATATTAATTGCAACCCAAGTCCGGTGGACGACCGGTCGGGTCGTAAGATAGTTGATCGCGCGAAGACATAAACTTTGGTGGACACCGGGGGCGAACAGCCTGTATCTCGTAATTTAATCATATCTTCACACCCCTCGAATGGCAGAGTCGACACAGGATCCCTCCCCGTTTTCAAGCCGACCGATGGAGCCGAGCAAAGAGCTCGAGGTTATTAGGTGCGTTCATTGTTGTGCGTTCGTACTTTATTGTTGTTTCAATTACGTTTGAGAGAAAAGCTGCACCCTTTCGACTCGTACACTCTCTTCTTTGTGTGGCACTGTTAGTCCCTCTCTTTCTCGCCATCGCCCTCTCATCCGTCCCTTCGACCGCCCCCAACGGATCGTGCCCTTCTCCGCGCCCAAACTCGCGTCCTCTTCCCGTCTCCCTCCCCCGTAACGCCGTCGAAAGCCGTCAGCATATTGCGCATGCATAATTTAACGTGTTCAAACAAATAACAAAGTTTTCGCATGCTGATGAGAACGCCACCGCGTCCGGATTTCGACTGCCACCGACTGGCAGTGACATATTTTCATTTGACACGCGGAGAACGGGGGCGGGCTCGACTAGCGGCCGAGGAATTCCGCAAATCTACGCGGCACGATCGATCTTTTTTTTTTTGCACGTTCAAACGCGCCGGGCCATGAATACTCGGAAATAACCCGTGAAAAATAACAGACTGGACAACGAGCGACAGGCCGATGCAAGGAATTTTGCATCGAATCGCGTCTCAATCAATAATAATCTGCATAGGGCGTTCGCCTAATTCCACGCGGAGCAGACAAACCGGGAGATCCGAGGCGCTGAAAGATACGTGAATTTTGTAACGGGGCGTAATTAGAGGGGGCCGCCGGCCCGTTTTTCTTTTCCGGCCGTCAGAAATGCACTTCCGGTCGAGTGACGCGATAACCGTTTACAGGCCTCGCGTGATCGTCGAGGCGCCCTCTCTTCCCTTTTCAACCATCAGCCGTAGAAAGATGTACGGGGGTATGCCTGTAAAAAGCGCGACTTCGGCCGAGTATCTCGGCTTTGCGTGTTCTGGCGCGAGAGACAAAACACAGCCAATAAAGTGCACCCCCGACCCTCCGGCGTGATACGGCCGCCACGGTTCTCTCTCTCTCTCTCTCTCTCTCGGATATATTACTGGAAGAAATATCAATGGGGGGGGAAAAATGCAGATGGACGCAGATTTTACGTCCGCTCGGAATCACCCGGCGAAACGAAGGATAATTATGCCTTTGAACAGGAACAAATGACGGCCACGGCTGCTAATCTTTCTTTTACTGCCTTTATAATCGTCGGGGTAGCGCCGCGGTTAAAGTGTTCAATTCCCGTACCGCCCGCACGTAACCCGCAATTCGCTTTTATCGCGAGATGTTTTAAAGATAAACACGTAATGCTGCTTTAAAGACCATTGTAAAAGCCCGACGATATAATTGGCGTGGCTCGCGGAGCGCGCGGCCGCACCGGCTGGCGCGCTCTCTCGCAAAATTTCTAATTCACTTTGCAAACGGTGTGACGCGCGGGAGAAAAGAATCCCGGCCCGATCGCTCAACGTCTCGGCAACTCGGGGAATCCCGGGGCTTTCCCACGTTTCCCCCGTAGGGAGGCCAAGTTTACGGTAAACAGGCCTCGTGCCTGTAATTATTTACGTTATTCTCGCGATACGATCTCGAGCGCGGCTTATGAACTCATCGCTCGTGACTTCGCTCCATCCCCTTTAACGGGAAAGCGTGTCTCATGTTGCACGTTCAGTTGACTAAAGCGTTATTAACTTCCAAAGTAAACTCACTCTTTTCCTCGTGGCACACTTTTGTACACAGCCGGATCGTTACATAATGCTCGATGAAAAGCTAAGCTCCTACGTACGTAATGCAAGTATACGCGCGGGCGCGGGGCACGGGCCGGTCCGACTGGCAATTTGCCTTTGCATACCGTGGTCCCACTCCAAGTATGAATAATAATGACCCTGGATATGTGAATTACGGGGCGATTATCTACGACGGGCGGACGGAGTGCAGGCAACCCGCGTTGGTTATTGCACCCTAGCGTACAGCGATGTCGGGAATCGATTCTATGACTCGGCATAACAGAGGTATACCAGATATATTTTCCCAACTCCGACGCTGTGCCGTTCCTTGTAGTTGATAGATAAATAAGTGACAACAGAATTGACACTAGTTTTCCATTAAATAAAGACCCGAAGCATGTATTTGCATTTGTGTTAATATAATTATTTAATATGAACTCGACAATTTAATATACTGAATAATTAATGTACAAACGCAAGACGATATTCACTAAAACGATAAAATGAATTAAATGAATAATTAAAAAATGTGTACTAATTTTATATTTCCAAGATTTAACTTACTCACGTTGATGCCAATTATTAAGGATTAGATGAAATTAAATATGTAAATTAATTATGTACAAAATGTTCTGTCTCTTTTTTGTTTAGCTATGTATTTCATCGGGATATATATTCAGGATAGAAAGGGATGGAAACTTAGTACAAAGTTTCTCCACAAATGGCGCCACCTGACGGAGCAACCCCTTTAGAGAAAATAATAAAATTTTAAAGAGATGTATGTACCGATATACAATATGTATAATGATGTACATAATTTTTTAAATTAAGTTAAATAAATTAGCAAAAATATGATACATATGTTGGCTTGCGTAATCCTTCAAATTAAAATAAATAGCCTCCATTTATAATCTTTTTATAAACAATAGCAAGAACAATTAAAAGAACTTCTCATTCAAAAATATCTCATCTGCCAATAGATTCGTTTTATTGATTTATTCCTTTCCAATTTCTGTGTAATGTTTTCATATTTCATAAAACATGATCTCGCATTGACAACCTAGATCCCTTGTTGTTGTTTCGGCGAATTTCGCATGCAAATTGACGTAAAGCTTATATGCGCATGGGAAATAACTCGCGTGCGGTATAAAGAACAATTCATTTTATTTTAAAAATGAGAATATTGTATCGTAATTTGAGATTAAACTTATTTTAAAGCTATTAATACATAATATGCAATTGATTTGAGAAAGTGAAGTTTGTTCTATCGTACGATAATATTACGTTTGACAGTTTAGAACGTAATTTCATCTTTTTGGATGTGTGCGAAATATCCACACAATTAGAAGTGTATACTATCTTGCTGTACTGTACATATGTGTCTGTCATCTACCGTCCGTTTCCAATTGTTTAAGTTTCGTGCTCGCAATGGGCTCGAGAGGGTAGAACGTCCAGACAAAGGATTCGCGAGTAGATATCCTCACTGTGATTTGTCAAAAACATTCCTCGACCACGAATTTGTACCGTTTTGCTGTGATGAGTGTATGCATACGATGCGGCATGTCTCTCACTTCGTTCAAACGAGTTCCAGACGAAAAGGGCAGCATGTGGAAAGAATAGTTTGAAAAATAGTAAGAGTTTGGCTCGTATAATCAATTTCATAATCCGGAATAATATTGAGATTTCTTGCGTATAATATGTAAACACACTTTCGAATAGTATTTGACTAATTAGTAAATTGTTATATATATTATATGTTTTGTGATACACATCTATTTTAAACACACTGGTTTATATACATAAGTTTAAAAACATATTTTACAACATATCATTCATGTTTTGCACAAGTGATTGCATAAATAAAAATTGATGTGAATTTCGATATGGATAAGCGTTTTGCATGTTTATGATTGTAAAATGATAATCGATAAACGACATGTTTATAACAACTTCTACACTAGATTATAAAAAATTAAGTACTTTTATAGACTCTAATATTGCCTAAATATTTGTTAATAAATATAAATAAATATATTATAGGGAAAATGTACTACATATATTTACTATTTTTAAAAATTTTTTATTGCTCGATTTTTATTAAACATACTATAATGTTATGATGAAAATATTCCGTGTCAAACTCGTAAAAGTTTCCTTTTTCATAGACCGGCTCCGGATTCCCAGCTATTTTCTGTTTCTAACATAGTTACAGTTGAGAATACAAAGTTCTCATCCATTCGACAACAGTCTATGTAGGTCGAGCTTGAGAGAATCGTCTTTTAATTAACTACTTTTGAAATTAACGCGACAAGGTTGGAAAAACAAAGCCAGGGTAGACTCAAGGGGAAGCCGTAAATAAGAACGAAATGAGAAATGAGAATACGTAGAAAACTATTCGTTACTCTCAGTACATCAACTAATGAAAAGATATACACTATACTTTCCAGCGCTAATCTTACAAGAAGAAAGAAAGAGTTCCGCAGTTGAATAAATACTTGCTGCTGTTAAGAGGCACGTATTGTTTATAAATCATTAAGAAAAAGAAAATGTATCAACCTATTTTCTTTTTCAAGAATTATGAATATCGTCTCAAGAGATTACATCTGTATACGTAAGTATACAAAAGTGGTTGGATTTTATATGTACAGTTGAACTATTTTTTTTTTTAAATTTTATATACCGTTTATGTACCGTAATATCTAGCAGAGCAATTGTCGAGCGCATTGTACCGTACTGTATCGAATGCAGCGGAGACTATCACTTACGCTGAATTTAAAAATCAAGTTAATGGTCAGCGTGTTATTTCCACGAGATGAGCTACGCCCCGTTGCGCCTTCTTGCCACGGGGAGATGGAATGGGAGGGCTCTCCACCCGTTTCGCCATGATTGTAGCAGAATCCTCGGCAAGAAGTAATCTCTTTCTCCCGAGGTACGGTATCTCACGCCGAGGCGGGATATTTATTTATGGTGATTAATCACGCAAAGCCGGAGACGCGGATCCGAGAGAAGTGCCCAGAACTGAAGGAGGCACGAAAACGAGCAAACATTAGAAGCGAGACGATAAGACTGGCTCGCATAATGCCGCGCCGTGGCGAATGAACGAAACGCGCGCGCGCGCGCGCTCTTTCTCTCTTTCTTGAAACGTCACCCCCACGCTGTAGTATTTTCTCAGTCGAACAAATCGCGTTCGCTATATTTCCTGACGATTCATTTCTGAGAACATCGTTGCATTCGTTGATCTTCCAACCTTCGTCCGCCGCGTTTCCGACAACCGCGAATCGTTTCTCCGTCTGCGCTCTTTTGCATTGTTCTTTAAATGGAATTATTCGTCACATTTAGATATTACAATTGATCGCTAACGTCCTAATTTTCAGACACGTACATCAATCATGCGCATGCAGATTTACATTCCTGAAGCATTTATAAGCATAAAATACACCAAATATTTTATACATATATTGTCTGTCTGGAGCGAATTTTGTATATTTTACTGTGTGTGCCAGAGTAGAATTTCCATTATTATAAGCACGTAATGATAAAATATGGTGTAATATGATGAAATAAAATTTTATTTTCATGGATAGTGTGCTTTGCGCACTTTTTACTTTACATTGTTATCTAGCTATTTATGTCATTCAAAATTTATATTAAATTCATTTTTTACGAGATTTATTTTTTAAGAGTTTTAAAAAATTTTGATAACGTTGGTTACCCGTGACCGCTGGAAAACACTATTGAAAGTCAGATGGCCGGTCACTGTATAAACAGTAAATCGTCAATATTCGACGTGTTGATTTATATTGTATATAAAATTACTCATTCATTACATAGCATATAAATATATCTAATAACAGATGATTTTTTTAAGAATCGTCGAGTAACAGTTTTTGAGAAAAGAAATTTATTCGGAAGATTCGCTTTGAGCTCACTTGATTTTCACGGAGATCCGATTGGACAGTTAATTAATCGGGGCACAAATTGACGAATAAATCGTTATCCACCTAGAACTGGGTAGAAATAAACGCCGACTACGCACAGATCGGAATGTCTACGATCCGAGCTAATGAGCAATTAGTAACAGAGCCGCTTGCTCTGTACGTAGTACGGGAACGAACGTGGCCGCCACATGCCTCACGCTAAACATTGCCGCCCAGCTGCCTATCGTTAAAGATTTATTGTCCGCCTACATGTGTGCGCATGCAAGAATGCGTCTCTCCCTGCCAATGTGTATTTTCATAAAATGACTTGATCGTTCGTTTCGCGATAGATTTCTCAACGGTAATGTACACTAAAGCGTTAAACACGAATGAAATTTATCGGACCGTAAAATTTTAATCATTATTAAATGTAACTAGTAGTTACAATATCACTTTATGACTAACAATTTAACGCTTGGTTGAAGATTCTTTTTCATTTTTATTAGACGTAACATAACGCATATGGTATCTACTTTTTATTTCCATCTATTTCTTTATATCCTTTTCTTCTTTTTATTAGGGGAACGTATAATGAAATGTTTATTTAATTGGCTGTGCTTAATTATAAACGATAATTCAATGCAAAATTATCGGAGAAAGTTAATTTGTTTTAATCGGTATATCCTGCTCTTATCATAGTACAAACGCTTTTATGTGTCTTTAATGCGAATATGATATTTGTAAATAATTGTCGAATGATCAATATACATATTTACTGTCGCGAAGTAATGTGTGTCATAAATGAGACTCTTTGCTGAATATACTAAAGCAACTCTCATATCAATCTTTTTTATAAAGATAGAGTTAACTAAAAATCCACTTCGTGTTCCATCTCACAGCGATGCTTCCAATTCTTTTGGAATATATTTAGAATCGGGAAATATATTTCGACAATTTTGGGTACACATAACTATGAATCAGTGACGTTATGTAAAATATCCGACTATTCGACGTCGGATTACAACAGGCAAGAATATTCCAAGAGAATTCGAGCTCAGGCGTTATGGGCTCGGGGATCAGGGAATACAATCACCCGCGCGAAATAATCGTAGATCTCTCGCGCTCGATTTATCGTGAAATTCACAATTTATTTAACCTCGGCCGGCAGAGAGAGGAGGGAGGAAGGGTGGG
>VBVQ01005159.1:0-12487 GCA_011636635.1 Tetramorium simillimum | reverse complement strand
ATATTAACGTGAATCAAGTTAGCATGAATAAAAGAAATCTTTATTTATTATTTATTCATTAAATATATTTAATATATGAATAAACAATTATATAAAAAAATTTCAAAATTAATTTTAAAAATTCGCATTTCTTTATCTATTATTAAACATATGAATTCCTCACATTTGAAAAGTAAGCGTCATATTTTCTGGCGTGCGACTGAAATATACAACAAAGAACAAAGAGATTATATTTACGATTTTAAAGAAACTACAATATTTATTTTATTATCTTATTATCATATATTCAATTAACTTTATCATCGTCGATTATTTGCTGAATATTATAAATATGTCTCACGTGTATACAAGCGGAATCACTATTGTTAACAATAACATTTCAAAATTATGACTGACTAAAGTGACAAGCTATAATTTTTTCAACTTTTCGTACGAAAGATCAACAACATAGAGAATAAAACCGCGAAAAAGCGGGTACGGATATCGCGAAAGAATCTCGGGAAAAAAAAACCCGGGCCCGCGATCCGCAAAGAGGCCACCCCGCAGGAGCCGCGCTCTCTACCGAGGGGGCGAAAGCGAAGGAAGCGCGCGCAAAGAGCGTGGCACGCGGCCGTTTTCCTCGGATCGATGGGACGATTTCGATCGGGCCGGCCGCCATCGCGACGCACGTCGGTGTTTAACGACACCGCGCGGCGCGAAAGGGCGCCCCGCCGTCGGCGTCGCCGTCGCCCAGCACGCCCGGGCTGTTCGCGACCGTATGCGCGAGGGAGTATGCCGCGCTCGTGGTGAGGCCGCGCATCTTCGCGTATCTCCTCGCGTATCTTTTCTCAGCCCGCTCCGCGGCGGGCAGAGCGGTACCGCTCGCCGGACGCCCGGAGGACGACCGGGAGAGCGGGATGGCGGCGTCGGACGACACCGAGACGCGGGAGGCGCGGGAAGCGGCCGAGGAGGAGGACCTCAAGATCTTCGAGACGCTCCGCATCGCCTCGCCCCGGAAGGTCAATCGACTGGCAACGCACCTCACCGCCCGTTCCACACCTGTGACCCGTCGGTCGCACGCTGCACGCACATACATACACGTACACGCACGCACGCCGTCACGTTGCACGCGCGCGGAAGCGCTTCGGCTCTCCGGGCGCGTGCGACAGTAGGGGGTTGGCGCCGCGGAGAACCGGCAATGTGTCCGCCGGGGATGGTGAAATCGCCGGATTTTTATCTCTTGTCGAACCCCATACAGCACAAAACTTACAGTTACATAACGCACTGAGAGAAAAATATAGTTACTTTTGGCCTCCGTCACAATTTTATAATATTTCTAACGATAATTATGGTAAACATAATGATGCACATACTTAGATTAATCATATTTCTTGTTAGAAATATTATAAAATTATGATTGAGGCCAAAAGTAATTTTTTTTTTCAGTGCAGCAATATTGCAACAAGTTTGCAATCTTGCAGTAATAAATTGTAGCACATTGTTATGATATAACTGCAAGTTTTTATTGTAGCAATGTCGCAACCAGATTGCAATCTTGCAGCACTATTGCTGCAATATAACTGCAAGTTTGGTGCTGTACGGGACGGACCGACGCGAGTATTCGCCGATTCGCGACGATAATACGCGCGAATACTGTCGTTTCGGAGTTCAATTTACTTAAACCCTCGAAAGCCCAAACCAAGAGGACTAAAGGGCGCTCACATTCTCTCTGCACCGCCGCAACAATCTCTGTAATCACGTGAATGCCGCGTTAACAATAGACGTACATACATAATAAGAGAATAATAATGTGTAATTAAGGCTTATATCGCTGAGTTTACCGAGGCTTATACAATTGAGGTTTCGAGATCATGCCGCGATATCCCTCTATGTGTATATAATAACTCGCGTTCCGCTTATCCCAATATTTGTAACTAATGTAACGAGTCGCCGTCCCTTATTGCGGAATACACACAGTAGATACGCGGAATCTCGCCCTATAGCTCCAGTTTATAGATGCGATATACCGTGAACTGCATCAATGGCTTATCGTCCCTCTCCGCTGCTGCACACACGTACACACATGCACACGCATTCACATGCTAATCGCACGTGCGGTCACGTGCATACCCGTATCGTCCCGCCACAAAGCCTCTCATTGTATACATGCCACTGTGTATATACACGCCGCGTCCATCGAAGGACAGTGGATCGATAGCGGAAACATGCAATATTGATCACCGATACGATTGTGATTGTAATTATCTGATCGCCGATCGATTTATCACCGAGGATGAGCCAGTTTTTGGATTTCAGGATTTTTCAGACAAGAGTTTGGACAATTTTTTATTGATCTGTTACATATTTGAGGCTAACTACGAAGAAATTTATATATTTTATTGTTATTTATTTTACTTGTTATATAGTAATAATAATATTTATACATGTAGACTACTGAATTAAATTAATATTTCTTATTACTAAACCGCATAGCTACTGAATTAACTTGTCTTTGAAAAACACATCACGATTGGTCTAAAAACGACGAACGGTATCTTTTACTCAAGGAACTCTATGCAAAGCTGTTCGTAGTTAAAAAGAATTTACGTAGCAGATTTGAGGAGACAGATTTGAGGAAGACAGAATTGAGAAATACAAACGCGTGGTATCTCGCGACGAAAAGCTTTCTCGCTTATCTCGGGGGTTTTCCCATCGTGACGTTTCTGCATTCTCGAAAAATGCTGGAAATGAAAGTTCCCCGTTGTCTAACGCGGGGAATAAAAAGTGCAGGATTTAGATCATGCATATCTGCCTGGCCGGCCAAATGCGTTTCCTTCATCCTTTTCAGCGCGTCTCGTTTTTAAAATTATTCAAGTGTGGAAACCGCAAAAAGCAGCGCGAGGCTTTTCACAAAGGACTGTGCGACTGACTGCTAATCGTTTATTAAAAACTGTATTGTAAAATTTAAAATAAAGAAACGCAGTGACGTCTAATAATCATTTTTTAATCATCTTTTTAATGCGGCACGAACTCCATGTCGTAACGAGGCACGAAATATAACTTCTCTTTAATATCTCTAATCGGGACAGCCCCTTCGTTTCGATCGGGACCGTTTCTCATCCCGAGTCTCGCGCCGCCGACTAATTAGACAACTCACGCGTTCGAGTTGCACGCGGGGATTCCGTCACGTTCGTCATTATCGCTCCCTTTCGAACCCCCGCTCGACTCGCGCGTGAACAAGGGTCGCGTTGCCATAGCGTTGCACGGGAATCGATTTCACCTGTCGCTGCTACCCCAGACGACCCAGCTCGCGCTGTCGCGTGGCCGATCTCAAGTCATCGAGCACGGCCACGGGAAGCACGGAAGGAAGGGACCGACTTGTCTTATTCTGACGTGCGAGTGGTGGGAGGGTAGCGAAGGGTTCGCCACAAATTCAGTTTTATCGATGTCCCGACATTTAATTCGGCTCGAATTTCTTTCTAGGCGCTTCGGCTATCGAGAATACGTTCCTCCCTTTTGGGGATATTGTCGGAATGGTTTCGTAAATTTTGAAAATTTACGCTACCTCGTTCTAGTGTTTTATTTCTGATGCGAATGAGAAATTAAACGCATCTCATTCCGGAGGTTTTTACCTCCGTTCTTTCTTAATAAAAAAATTGTAAACTTTATGCATATTATTGTTAATAACGTTATTCTATTTCGCTATAATTCATTTATGCAGAAATGTGAGATTCGAGTGTGCACATATGTGATTAGCGTGTTATTCATTAAAAAATAATTTGAAAAATAATTTTAATAATTATATATACATATATATAAAAGTACGATTGCGGATTTTTACTCTCGTTCCTTTTTAAAGGCACTATTAATATCTTGATCTTTTTTCTCTCCCAATCGTGTACATAATAAATACGTAGCTCTTTGTAAATCGCCTGTAAATGTAGTGATATATAAAAATTATATTCTTTATGGTCGAAGGTAGATGTGTATTTATTGATCGTTTATTGGTAATTGGTTATTTTGATGCATTTCCTTTCTACAGTTATGATGAAAGAATTTAATGGATCAATATAACATTCTATATCGGTCGTATTACATTCGCTGCTATATTAACGTACTGATATTGTAGCTTTAATTAAAGTGGGATTCTGGCTACATGTAGATTCTGGCTTACGAACATCGGTTTTCGTAATATGTGTATAAATCCAGATCCTCCCTCTTCTCTCTCTCTCGCTCTCTCTCCTACTTCTCTCAAATGTCTGACGCAGTATATGCGCCATAATATTTAAACTATGTACGTAGTTACATATGAGAAAAATATATGAAAACGCAGTTAAATAATTAAATAATATAATATAATATAATTCAATTTTTTTTATGTAACGTAATTTTAAAATTCAGAGTTCCATGTTTCTTTGTAATCCTATTATTATCCGGGAGATTTTACTTGTTTATGTAACCCGCGCAACACGGAATATTTTCATATGAAACTTTAGCGAAGCGAATTTATTTATTCTTGCAAGAAAAAATCTGATGCGGATGAATGTTCGTGCATCGGCAAAATGCAAAAACCAGGTAAGCGTAATCACGCGCTGCGTTTATAGTGCAAAATTCTGCTTGTGTGTACATACATGGCAAAGAGTAAAATTCAATAGCCGCCTCATGTATATTTTAATATATCGCTGATATATATTTCGATAGCGCTATGATTGAATACACGTGTTGTGTCAAAAATAGATGCGACTGGTTGAAATTAAAAAAAATGCAATCATGTTTTGACTGTTAAAAAAGCAGTCTTGGACTGAAATTCGCAAAAATTATATCATTATATCGTTAAACAAAGTATTGTCACCTTCATTAATACGATACAGTTGTATTTTTAAATTTAATAAGGTAAGGTTTAATTAAATATAAACGATAAGGTTTAATTAAATTTTAAAAAAATCTCATGGACATTACAAAAGAAATATTACATGTACCAGCATGTATGTACACTTTTTTACTTTCACTAATCCTTTCGCTAATGGAATAGCAAAGTTGCAGCACAAGACACATGCGGGATGTCAATTTTTAACAGGTGAGATCTAAATTATTTTAACAGTCCTGTATGTTTCTCAACGCGCTCACGTACTCTCATTGCGATTTTATTGCGGTGTTATTACGGTCGCGTGGGCGAAATCACGAGTTCGCGCGTTACCGGCGAAACGATGTTGCAGAAAAAACCGTTTCCCTCGTGGCAAATTCGCAGATTTTTTTTTTTTACGCGAGTACGTGCACCGTGCATCATGCGCTTGCGGGATTACAGCGGATCCCGCGCGCGTTTCGAGGTAAATACCGACAGTAAATAGGTCGCGCCCGTCGCGCGATCGTTTCCCACACGGGTCCCCGAGACCGACGGGATATTTATGGGCGGCGGGATAATGGGTATTCAATATCGGTGGACTTAACCGCACCGTGGAAATTCCCGGTATTCCGCGGGATACGCAGCTCTCGCCAGGACCGCCCCGCCGCTCGCTCGCGCGGGGGCAAAGCTATTTTCGGGTCATGACGAGATAACGATAACGATCCCATTCGCGCAATCGGGCCCCTCTGTCCCGCCTCACGGTCGGCGATCTGTCGCGTAATTGAATCGCGAGATAATTGATGCGGCCCATGTAGGATCGCGGAACCTGATTGCAATCTGATTCCCAGGAAGATATCGCACGCATTGAATTAAATATCTCGCGCTCTCCGTCCGTCGGAACGCGCGATAGACGTTAATTCATCCCCCGGGCGATTGCAGCGTTTGGGCGAGAGATATTTTCCTCTCGGCGTATCGTGTATCCTGATATGTATGCGCACCGCTGAAAGCTTTTTTAATCAGCCGGCGTACCAGAAATAAACCAGGAGGACTCCATCCGCTCCTCTTTTTCGTATTACATATGTATCTTCATCTTTAAGCTCGTACCTCGCATCGGTTGAAGTAGGCATTCTGGTCCACAATGTGGAACCAACACTGAGGGAAAAATATAGTTACTTTTGGCCCCAACTACAATTTTATATTTCTAACAATAAATATGATTAACTATATGCAGCATTATGTTAATCATAATTATCGTTAGAAACATAAAATTGTTATGGTCCAAAATATAAATATATTATATAACTATAAAATTGTTAGGTCCAAAAGTAACTATATTTTTCTCTCAATGTAGCTACTTTTGGACCCAACCATAATCTTATAATATTTCTAACAATAAATATGATTAACTTAACTATATGCATCATTATGTTAACCATAATTATCATTAGAAATACTATAAAATTGTAGTTGGATCCAGAAGTAACTATATTTTTCTTTCAATGAACGGCGGCGATATCATCGGCCGTAGTATCATTGTGGAAACGGTGACCTGCAAATGCGGGCAACGTGTTCCATTGTGCCCGTTCGGTTCTGCCGTAACAGTCTCGCAGTTGACGTGGATTTCGCGAGCATAGATTCTCGCGTGCAGACGCAAGTACCTGGACGCGAGGCCGCACGGGCAACGAGGGTCGCGAGGTCGGTCGTCCCCGGGGTGGCGGCCGCGGCACGGATTCGGGTCACGTAAATCCGCTGTTGTAGGCAGACGAAACTTCGGCATCGTAACTGTCTGCGCCGCGCGCATCCGATTGCCTTGGAAATTGGCGACGGTAGCGGCTTACCTCTTCGACGCGCCGCCCTCGTTCTCTCCTCTTCTGTTCGCGCGGCCGGAAACGCTATTCGCCGGCGCTGCCGGGGACTTTGGGTGCGAAACTCCGTCGAGTACTGTTTGGACCGAGAATACGAAGCGCTCTCCCGTGCACGAGCGTGTTGCGGAAATTCCTGCGGAAACCTGCGATATGGATCCGGCGGGCAAGAGGTAGAGTTGATCGTGTTTTCGAGGGAGCCCGGTTACGTCGGGCGAGTGGCGTCGGCGAGATCGATTTTGACGATGAGAAACGGTCGAGACTACGCTTTAGAGAAATATTACATTTTTGATGGAGTAAATTTATTTTTTCACCAAATTTCGAAGTTATTCGAGACGTTAACGTGCTCTTAATAATAATATTATATGTTATTATAATATAATAATACAATATATTTCGTTACATTACATTTTTGATGGAGTAAATTCATTTTTCCATCAAATTTCGAAGTTATTCGAGTCGCTAACGTGCTTTTAATAATAATATTATATTATAATAATACAACAATATTATTATTGAACGAAATATATTGTATTATAAAAAGAAAATTATTAAACATATATTAATTCAGTTTCTAATTTTATTTTTTATTTAATACACTGTGTAGAGAATATAGGAGTCGGATTATTGTGCAAGTTACTTCGCACGCGCAATTCAATCAACCTTGAGTACTGGATGCACCGGTAATAGAGTGAATACGTAATTAGTAAATCCCGTATGCATGAAGATGCTTCCATTTACAAAACTTCGCGCCGTGTTTATTCCACGATGATCCTGTTTCCGACTTTCGTTTGCGTTCGGACGGGATGAGATGGTTATCACGAAGTTATATTACAGTGCGCCCCCGTTTCCAAACTCGCAGATAAGATCGAGAAGGACAGGTGGAAAAAGAGCGAACGTTAAGAGACCTGCTTTTTACACGTTAAGCCCTAAATCCGCTTATGATTGTAATTAACGGCGAATTCTCTCGTTTCGGCCGCGCGGGATTTAATTTCACATCGCGAGAGCAATTCGACGGGATGTATTTAATTCCGCGTGGATCCCGCGGACGAGTTGGATTTGTTAAAAAGTAATTAAATGCATCGAATGTAAATCAGCATGAAAACGAGATAAAAGCGAATGACTCCGCGTGATCAGTTACTGCCGCGAAATATTTAATTAGAGCGCTGATAATTGCCACCTGAAATCGCCGATATAAATATGTATTTAATTGTACCGTTGTGCTCTTAATAATCATAACTTGATCCGTCCGTCTCATTTCGAATGACGTGTTCTTTCAACTTGCTTTAATGACGATTTAATCATCATTCTGCGCCGAAATTGAATTACATTACATTAGTTGGCGAATCTGTGTTAATCAATGTATAATAAAATGATGCGGAAACAATCTAAATTATTTCCTTGGCAAGTTGCGTCAGAAAATTTTCACATCATCACTTGACCTCTACGAAATGCGATCAATTTCAATTTTCAATATCGATTAGATTTTGAGATAATCTAACAACTCGTTGTTGTTGTTATCGTTTCATAGTATTATTTTCTTGAAAATTTTCATTAGTGTACTTGAAACAAATAAATAAGATTAGTTCTTATTTGCGATTAGAAGATTGCTTAGAAGTGTGATATAAGATTAAAACATATATTTTTTTAAGGCAATATGAATAGGTCAGTCTTTATAACAAAATCAAGAATTGCTTTCAAACAAAAATATCGCTTGATATTAAATCAATCGAGGAATTTATTCCTCGAATATCATACATACATCTCGAGGCAAAAGCATGAAAGTTTTCTAATTCGATCGCGAGCATTTTAAAATAGACGATTCGAAATACCATTCTAAATATAGCCGCCAACAAGCCAAGTTGTCCGCATTCGGGCCGACATTCTACGATCCGGCAATTCTCTCGGCTGGTAGACGTACATAATGGCCGAGGGGCATATCGAGCCGTCTTGTAAAGTTTCCGTCGTACACGCGTGGAAGCTCAAATGGATGCCATTACGAGCCGCCGGTAGAGACGTCGGTACCTGCGGTACTCGCGAATCCTGCATTCTGCGAGAGAAAGGTCAGAACTTCAGAAGCCGCAACGTGGAGGCCGCCGCTAATCTATTCCCGGCTTAAACGAGCGCTCCGGCATTAAAGCCCTCCGCCTCGCGTAGGAAGCTTCGAGGAATAAAATGGCTTTCTTTACGACGAGATCGCCTCGCCTGTAGTGAGGTTCAACAAGGGTATCGCATACGTTGTACGGTATACGAGGAGAACGATAATTTATAACAATTGTCATTCTAATTTGTATAAAGTGCAACTGTACCGAGAAATATGTAAAAGCAATGATATGACGATAAATGCAATAAATAAGCAAGCACGTAGTTCGGATTTTTCTGAAATTATTTAATCGTTCAATGGTAAATTTATATGCAAAGCTGAATGTAATTTAATAAGTACCATGCCTTCGATTTTTTATAATTAAAACCAGCATTTGATTTCTTTCTACACTGAAAAAAAATTCTGATTAAAAACGGACGAATCAGAAGAATCTTGTGGGATTGATCAAATATTCTGATTATTATAATAGGAATTCTGGTTATTATAAGTTATAAAGTATTGAAGTATTGAGTTCTATTATTATAACCCGAATATTTGATCAATCTTACAAGATTTTCTGATTCGTCCGTTTTTATTTTTTAACCAGAATTTTTTTTCAGTGTATATATAAAAATATATAAATTGATTTCTTCCTGTATATATAAAAATCATGTATGTTATGTTGAGAAGCATGATAATATAAAATACAAATTTTATCGGTAACGAATAACCCTTTGAATAACCGAATTCCTGATTTCAGATGGACACGGACGACGCTATGACTCACGATCTAACGACCACCTTGAGGAGCGAGCTGGCGGCACTCGAGTACAAGCGGGACAGGCTTATGTCTGAGGTAAACCGATTATCGTTTCTCTGCCTCGATAATCGGTCGCGTTAGTAATCAATTCGGTCCCCGTTCAGCTGCAGGAAATGAAAAGCGCCGTGAGATCGCGGGACCAGCGGGTCGTGGAGCTGCAGGTTGAGGCGGATCAGCTTCGCGAGCAGGCAGCCAGGCAGAATGCCGTCGTCACCAGTCTCAAGAAGCGCATTCAGGTTAATTTGCTTCCCTAACAAGCGGACGATTAAAGGGTCCCTCCGTTAATAAGCGCCGAGATGATTCGCTTCTTCCATCTCGGCTTTCTCTCTCTCTCTCTCTCTCTCTCTCTCTCTCTCTTCCGTTCGTTGAAAAAGATCAACGCGGGATTCGCGGAATCTGTAGCCGACGGATGGCGGGCAATATACATCTTGCAGAATCCAATAACGATTTCAGGAGTTGGAAGACAGGGAGAGAAATCTCTATGCGTCCCAGGGCAGGAACGAGATCACGATACAGGGTCTGCAGCGTGACGTAAAGTACCACGAGGAGAAGGTCAGGGAGTACGACAAGAAGATTCGACAATTGGAGCACAATATATCGGAGGAGATTCAATTGAAGGAACGGGCACGTCTGAATTTGCAGGTGCTGTATGTTTCAGCGTGCGCCCGATCGCGCTTCCCGACACGCTGTCGGCGCCGTCATTTATCTCTCGCGGAGAAATCACATCAATTTTTCCATTTGCCCTCTGTATTCAAACCGCTTTCTCGATATCTTACACTTTTGATAGGATTTTGTGCGAAGGTTGGCGCATGCATTGAACGTCGAGTATTGTGACACGGTGCATCACAGTCCGGAGATGGTGATTCACAAAGCCGAGGAGCTCGTGCAAGAAGTGAACCGCTTGCGGACGAAGAGCACAAACGTCGAGACGCAATTGACGGGCGTCGAGGTGGATTTCAGAACCTGCAGGGACGCACTTGATCGCGCCGCTGCAGAAAAAGAGCAGTTACAGAGACAAGTATCCGTCCAGCTAGTCGACATAGACCGTTTGCGCCAGGTGCGACATTTTGTTTATAATCAATACATTTGAAAGACAGTCTTCTTCGTAAATTTAATTATATAAACTGCTACAGCCAGAAACTGGCGAAGACAGCTATTATCTTAATTATATCAAACTATAGCTATTAGCTTAATTATTTCAAACAGTCAAAGTCCATGAACTACTTGAATTATCAAGTACTGTATCGTTAATTGCTTACTGTTGTCCCAGGAGAAGGAATGTCTGGAGATGCAATGTAGGGTCACCGAGAAGGAAATGAACGACTTGAGAGACAAGCTCGTCAACGCGAATAGGAGCTTAACCAGCGCGACAGGGAACATATCCAATCAGGAGGCGCTGATCTGTCAATTACGAGGTAAACCATCGTGACCGAATCGATTCGATTGTCTCCTCCTTTCTGGTAAACCGTATCGCTCTTGCAGAGGACTTGAAAGCCCGCGAGGAGAAGACGCAACGCGTACAAAACGAATTCCGTCACCTCCTAGAGTCGATTGCGATCCTCATCAGTACACCAAGTCGATTCGTCGAGTCCCACGAGAACGCGCTCAAGGATCGCATTCGAGAAATTCTGGCAGACAATAAGGATCAGTCGCTGGTAGTTATTAAAAATCGCAGGCGCGCAATTTTTGCCTGCGAGAAATCAAGTTTCTTTACATATAAATAACTTTTTCGCTTTATGGATGGCAGACATTTTTTATATCAAGAATTTCATAAAAATTCTGGAGACTTTACATTGGAATTTTTTGATGAAAAAAATCTGCATTTCAATCTACACGATATCGCGAAATTCACAACGCTACGGACGCGTTCCGTTTTCCTTCTAGAAAATACAAAGTCTTCGGGAAAAAGTGAACACAGCAACAGAGTCGACGAATCGGCAGAGCGAATTGGTCGAATCCACGATGATGAAGGTACGCAGTTTAGAGGAAGAACGCGCCGCTCTGGAAGCTAAAATACACAAACTCGAATCCGAACTCACGAGCAGCGATCTCTCTAGAGAGTCTTTACGCAGAGACAAGCAGACGGTAATTTCAAATGCTTCTATCTCTTGGAAATGTTAAAGCAACTATGACATGTAAAGAGAACGAGGACCTAAAGACATTATACAATTAGCTATCACAGCTCTTCAAATTAAATAAAATACTGAATCTCTATTTCTTTTTATTTCTATTGAAGCAATCCCTAAAGAATTGAAACGATACTTCAAATCTTTAATTTCTAGCAGTAACAATTTTCTAATTTCGAAAAAATATTTACTTCAGCTTCTTATAATCTAATCTATGATGACATAATTGTTCCTCATATGGCATCGATTTTAAAGCTAACTTTATTTTAAACTTTTTCCAGTTCATGATCTTTCTGGATCGACTGGGCAAGGCGATGCAAATGGACGAAATCTCTCAAGAGATCGGACTCGATCTTCAAACCGAGTCGCTGTTGGTGCGGGCCGAGCAGCTGGCCAGATTGGAGACTGACAAGCTGGTTGACAAGGTGAAGAGCGCACTTGATATTATGTACTTTCGATGCCGCAGTCACGTTGCTAACGTCTTCTCCTTTGTTCTGTGTTTCTTTGTCGTGCAAATCGTGTGTGCTTACCGCACGTCGCAGTATTTGTGCTGCAGCTACACGACCCTACCGAGGATTCGGCGCGAGCGATCGTTCCACGAGCTTCTTCCCTGTCTCAAAGAAGTAAGCCCCCGGCGCGAGCAAAGCGCCTTAGAGAGAAACTTCACAGAATTCTCCGGCATCCTCCTCCGTAGACATTCATTTCGTTCCTCCATCGGCGGAGTATCTTTAATGTAGAAAAAGGCGCTTTTCATCCTCCATCCCCCTCTCCCCC
>VBVQ01005158.1:0-12497 GCA_011636635.1 Tetramorium simillimum | reverse complement strand
ATGCATATATTAGCATGAGTAATTAATATATTTTAAATGTCAAGGCGTATTTTTTTTATTACGTTTTAAGTATTTGTAACAAATTTTATAGTCTGTCTGTTAATTAATTAATAAATTCATCTATAAATATATAAAGAAAGAAAGATTGAATTTAATTTCTCAATATAATTATTTCTCAATATTATTATTTAATCATTTTTAACCTGACTTTAATTAAACATTAATTTAAAAATTATTATTTTGTAAAACCTGGCCGTGATTAATGATCTAGGAAAAAGTAAGTTGCTAACCATGGGTTGAATTATATATTACTTTAGAATAAAGTAAAGCTCTACAGTGAAAATAATATTGTATGGAAACCAGTTATTGTAGTCCAGAATATTATGAAACGAAAGTTAAAGAATAATAGGCACCTAAACTTTTCTTCCATTAATATTTTAGAATGAGAGTTAAAAATAATATCCAAAACATTTAAAAGAAGAAGGAAATTGATCAAAAATAAGATTTTTATATTAATATTTAAAAGTTAAATATATTTGTATAATATATATGTATATAGTATACATGTATATAATTATGTAGATTATTTTCTAAATTAGAGCGTCTTAATTATTTTGACGCCAATTGTAAATATGTAGGACACTTGTCCTTTCATGTTCGAGTGATATATTCGTTATTCTTATATCGAGATAAAAATGGAAAACAGATAATTCAGCGAAACACCATTCGAACGTTTCTTTGGTATGTCTCTAACGTATGATTTCTCTTTTCTTTGTTCCAGGTGAGTGTCACCGGTGTACTGTCCAATCGCATATATGATTCGCTGGTATGGATCAGCGGTTCGAGAAAAGAACACGTACACCGCGACGTGTAATTTCGCCGACCGTGTCTTTTGCACGGACTATCCGAGGTCGATTGCCGCAATCGACATCGCATAGTTTCTAACAGCTGCGCTGTCGTCTAAGTTCCGACGACGGGGAACTTTCCGTCATGGATTCAGCTAATCGTCACAATTAAGTATGTATCTTGCAATGTGTAGGTACGGTATTAGAACGTACTCCTATTAATGTCGAGCATCGATATGGAAAGATATTCCCATTATTGACATTGAATGCACTGAGACACGAACGCATCAAATTCATGAATTAATTTTGAACTAAATGAAAATTTAAAAAGTATCTACAAATATTACATTAAGATATATACAGAAGATATTTAGAACTGCAAATAAAATTTAATAAATAAGATACGGGATTCGCACAAAGATTTCATAACTTTTAAAAGCTACTCATAGATATCAAATACACTCTATTATTGCACCAGCTCGAATTTTATGCTCCGACAAAGATCAAAGAATTCATACGAGGTACGAGACAATGAAGCGAGGCTATGAAATTCCGAATCGACGCCCCATTCTCGATTGAAACGTATTTGATCTGGCGGACTTGCTCTTCGAACTGACGACGGCGACGTGCCTCAGCTACTTGACGTGTTACGATGATGCTCTGACAAAAGCATTCCGTAAGCTATCGATCGATTGTGCGGAGTCAGTTAGTTAAGATTAATTCGACAAAGCTCGTACGAGACTGCTTAGCTGCTACTTAACTTTGTGTTTGCAGTTCTGGAAGTTCTCTTAATGTGTATTACGCGTGACTCGCTCTTGCTGTGCGTAATTAAATTCAAGATGCTCCTATCTAAAGCTGACGCGGAAATGTTCCGTTAACATGTATGAATTTAAGCGAGGAGCAGAACAACCCTGTTCTAATTCGTGCATTCTGATAGAGTTTACGAAGTATAAGCTAGAAATTATTATAATAACATCAATAAATTGATTATATTTTAGGTATGATATATCTAAATTTACATATTAAATTTATTTACATATAAAAAGATTTTAAGAATTATAAACTTTTTAAAAATTACGAGATTATTTGGAGTATAAATATGTGGATAGAATTATAAAGAACGGTAATCATTTAAACGTGTAAACATTAACGATTTTCGAATTAAACAAGAATGAATTGAAATATTTTTTTTAATAGGATAAAATTTTAATCTTTTTGGTTTATAATAATTGAATTTTTTAAACAATTCTTGAGCTTATTTGGAACGATGAGGGTTTACTGTCAGCTTACGTTTTTACATGAATTATTACGCAGCGATAAAATAGATAAGCGCGGCTGCTAGCGAGCAGATATCGGATCCCGAACGACACATCCCAGCAATCCATCTTCATCGCTTGGCGATCGTGGTATAAGCTGTTCCACGATCGCAGTGACTATCAGTCATTGATTTCTGTTTTGTGGGAATATATTATACCTTCTTTATATACTGTAGTTATGTGAAACTTATTCTTTCCTTCTTCACTATAAATTAAATCATATGTAATAATAGAGTTAATTAGAAGAATTGTAATACACCGAAATTACAATAGGTACTTTTTGATGATTAATTTTTTATCTTTAATAACTTTATAAAATAGACAATGTTCTTTTGCATCACTATATTTTATTGATAGAAACTTATTCTTAATATAAAAACAGATTACCGTACACTTTATTTTAAAACTTGTTCTGAATTCTGAAAAATTTTTTAGACTTATAGCTAACGGAATTTTTAATTAGAATTTAAAAACACATTGATAAATTGTGATACTTTATTATACAAAAAGTGTCTCAAATACCGCGTTAATAAATTTTTGATAAAACGCATTAATTCTACATGCGGACGTTATATTCATATTTATTGTATTAAATCTTATATCCCAATAATGCAACGTTCGCAATTTCCAGAAACCAAACTACCATTAGCGGACTAAAAAATCAACAGTTTATGTATCCATTAACGTTTGCGTCACACAAAAAGTAAATCCGATCGTACGCACGAGCGAAGCGAAAGCATTCGTTTTCTGATACAACGCCGATCGATTGGAAATCCTCGAACCGATTGATCGGAAAAGCATACGAATAAAACTCAACTACTATATCAATAATGTAGAAATGCTATTTATGTTAGACATTAAGTTTGACCATTCAATTAAATAATTATTCATTTCATTTTCCCTAGAGAGCACGTGAGTTCCAATATTCTAATAACATCTCTTATAACATTTCTTTGATGTTTATTAACATTTTCATTTTTATATTTTTTTTCTCGAGGACGGAATTTATTAATGTAAACGTTTTATTTTTTAAAAAAAAATTTAAATAACCGTAAATTTTTAGAGTTCTTTGGCAATAATGACAAGAACTTAATTTAAGACGTCATATTTTATTAAAAAGTTAAAAATTTATTTTAGTCATAACAGGAATTTTAAAATATTCGAAAATTTTCAATAAAAAATATAAAATATATCTTGAAAACCTAAGGATTAAACAATTTAGAATAACCTCAATAACAGTAACAGAGTGAATGTTTCACTCATTAACCGGCCAGAATAAATTCTAGGTTGTTGCATCGTGAATTTAATTAAACAGCTTGAAATAAATTGGAGTTTATTTTAATCTAATGCGAGGGGGCAGTGAAGAGTAGAGAGAGAGAGAGAGAGATAAACATATCGTGTCATTACAACATATCTCACTCGAAAAGAAAATATATTGAATTTCTGTTCAAAATAATAGACGAGAATATTGCACATTTAGGTATATGTTTTTTCTTTCACATATTTATTTCTTGTCGTTTTTGTTTTTGATAAATACGTGATAAGTAAATGTTCAGAGCTTGTCAAAAATTGACTACGCGGATTCTGTTACTCCATATGCAGATATTAGCTTTATTAAATGCATTCGCGTTAGCCTGTTAGATGACAATTAGCTGTTTTTGAAAAGACACATCGAGACAGGCCGTGCTCTGTAATCCGATTCTTCCGTATTTAATTTCATGGTAGCATGGAATACCTTCCGCATGCTTTGCGGGAATGCTTGTCGAAAGGTTGAAAATGAGGGAGCTTGCTTTGTTTCGCTGTGAATTCACTATTTCGCTCATCTTTTTGGATGCTATTCGTTGATGCAACAATGAACAAGATTTTAATATCAAGCTTTGTTCCTCAAATAATATGATAAGATAAACCTTCAGTATTTTATAGGAATACTTTTCTTAATTACGAAATTACTAATTATTAAAATATAGAAAAAATTAAAATAAATATATAACATTAATAAATAGAATGATCGGATTTATTGGAAAAATCAGATAATGAAGTAGATACAATGATCTCTAATAATACTTTTATTGGTGCACATTATTTTTGATATTTTTTACAAACAAAAATATAATTATTTAATAAAAAATATTAATATTTAATAAATAGTTATTGTATGTACATATATACATATATGTATATATGTATATATATATATATTTCTATTATTATCTCTATTGTATCTCTATTAAACATTACATTACATAATTCTCTCTGTTATTCGAATTGGCTTAATTAACTCAGCAATGTGGTCGAAGTGCTTCTGTATAAAATAATCCCCGATGAAACAGCATGGAGTAGGATTTCGTGAACAAATTAACTGTAAAGTCTTGATTAAAGCTACTTTATAAGCCAGCTAGAATGGCAACGATAGTCAGAGAAAGTTGCAGGTAATTGGCGTTAACTTCGAATTAGCCATAAGATTAGCCGCGGACGTGCCATCGCGGCGTCTCAATCGACTGCTTCCCCTCGGCTAATCCTGAGAAATCGTAACGATTAAACGTAATTAGAAACCGATAAATGGCCTGCTCGTGCGAGCAACCGGTGTCGGTACAGCGCAAGAAATTGGTTTAATCTCGCGATACCGTGAGAGTGTCATTTTGCGAAAATAGCATTTCGTGCTAGATAATTATGGCAACGATTGCACACGCGCAGACAATATTAAAACTCATTGAATTAATACAAGCATGGAAGTCGGCAAGAACACAAAAGACCTTGTTTAAAAGCGGCATTGAAATTCATACAGCGCATATCGCAACGTATCACAAATTAAATAAATATAGAGCAAAGATTATACAGTTTATTATAAAGTTTATTATAAACAGCAATTTTTAATATTCAATATTCAACGCATTCGATAATCATGTAGCGACGCAGTTAAAATAAAATTCACTTGAGCGGAAAAATAAGGTTATTATTATTTATTCATACAAATATAACTTAATTTGCTTAAAGCCTTTTAGTTCGAACCGTGAATTACTTTATAATTGTAATTTCTATATTAAATTTTCGCTAATTAAATTCCAAACTCATCGAACTATCTATACTCGAGATGTAAAGTGCTCGATTAATAACAACGCGCAATGTATTACGCGACATATTGTAATAACGCATTATCTACGTTGCACTATATTATATCGCGTTATATTATAATTCCAATGAAAATTCTATCAATCCTGCGCGGAAACCATAATTAATAATGGAGAAGGCAATAAATGCGCGCGACGCATTTTTGTACTATTGTTATCGTGTTATAGTATCGTGCAGAGAAACGTGCAGTACACACATGTCGGACACTCGATGTAATCACGTAGCGTAAAAACAGTCGGAAAATGAGCCGCTCTGTTATCATTCGAATCCAATATTTACGAGCAGAGCGACAATGTTAAACCGGAGATAGATGTAAGATCCGAAATCCTCGGGGCAAATAAGCGGCGCCAATGGAACTTTGCTACTTCCGGGTCAGCCGTGTTCCTAAAATTGCCCCCGTCAACCGATAAACTTTGTGAGAACGAGGAAAGTCAAGTCTCGGCGAAGAAATAAAGGGACGTCGATGGTAGAACTCGGGAAAACAAAGGAGCACGGGCAAACTTCTCTCTTCTTATTGCAGCTTTTCGATTTTCATATCTTCGAATTGTTACGACGAGGTGCGATAGTATCGTTCCAATCAGCGTTGAAGATATCTTATATTTATCCGAGAAAGTAGAACATCTAGACGCATTTTAAGACGTATTAACATAAATTTCAGTAAAGTAAGTTTTTTTCAGTAAGTAAGTTCCATTTTATTGCTCTTTTCATTCTTTATTTATCTTTGTTAAATTCAGATTTTAATCTACAAATATGAAATTCTTTTGCGTTTGACGTCAATCTTTTTTCAAAGATTAATTTTGATAATTAAGGCAATAAACTCAAACGTCCAACTGCTCTTTACGTTTATTCTAAAAATAGAGAAAAGATTAAATTACGTGCACATAAAAGTATCCCTTTGCTGAAATTTTCAACTTAATTAAATTCAAATTCCTTTCGAGAGTCTACGTACGCTTTTAAGGGGCGCATATGAAAATGACAAGATTCCCTCCCATGTCTTGTCCCTGGCCGATTGAACGTGTAATCAGAATGCGTAAAGTACTTACAATTTGTAAAGGTTGAAAGGTAAGTGGATAGGGATAAGAGGATTTCATGGAGCGGGCGAAATATTCAGAACGCGAAAGATTTATCACGAACACACAACGATCTTGTGCCAGTCATAGACGTATGCCGGCGACTCTGTGATATTGTTAGCCTGTCGGTTTAAATCTCCGTGCACCTATCTTGCTCTTCGTCGTGTTCGAGCTAAATCCATGAATCGTACGTCATTCCGGTAGATATGCAATGCGAATCTGTATATCGTTGCGAAGTGCTTTCACCGACTTGTCGATGTGACGACAGATTTGATATGAAAGCGATTATTAGCAAGAAGAATAATCGAATAAGTAAAGCTTTAAATTCGCGAGAAAATAACGTGTATTGTAAAAATAGACATCTCTCTTATCGTTTAGTCTAATTTAATCTGAAAATAAAATTTTGTGTTAAAACTGGCAGGAGAAAATAATTGAGATGTACTCGTCGATTTAATTTTATAAGGATATGAGATGGCTCTGTTTTTATGTTGATTAATGTTTGCAATTATATCTAGAAATTGTAGTGGGTCTTAATTATGTTCATAACCAGTTTATCTTGGATATCCGAGAAATATTCTACTCGTAGGAAAAAGATTGAAATAGCTAACTAACACCAACACGTTGATGGCTTTCTTTAATAAGATACGTCTTATGACCTCGTTTATTTTCTTCTCAGATTGAGGTTCGCTGTCGCAGAAAACGGAATAATAAGTATTTAATAAGCTTACATGCCCCATTTTTGTTGAACATTCTATTTTACATTCTCTTTTCACTATATCTTAACTTGGTATTACTCCGAGATATAAACAAAGTAATTATATTATATTATATAGTAAAAAATTGACAGCAATTTCTCAAAAATACACACTTTTTCCAGAAAAAATAAAAGAAATAATTTAAATTATTTTGCTAATTACAACATAATTTTGCAGAATTATCCCATTGTTATATTGACATTTTTCCTGTTAAAATCATAAAATTTGGCGCAACAAAGCTTTTATAATATGAATGTTATATAAATATTTTCATTAATATGTAATTTTTTTCATAATTTATATCAGCTTCAGTTAATTTCAACAATCGCATGAAATGATCATATTATTTTACCACACTTTTAACGATCTCATTTGCGGTTATTACTATTATTTAATACATTTAATATGATACCGTGTTATATACCATTTTTATCAGCGTGTCCATTAGCATTATTCGCATATATCAATATCATTACGATCTCATTATTATTCTATGGAGCCATGTCAAAGCATTTTTATTGCCTACAATATTGCGGCTTATACCATTAATATCTGTTACTGCCATTGTGAACCGCTTCAGCATCCAATAATCCGGATGTTTGCGACACTTGGGCGCATTCGATAGACGCTCGAGTACAATATAGAAACAAAGTTGACGGCGAAGGAAAGCACAGAAATGGAACAAGTTTGGTTATTAAATACTTGTTACTCCGCTTTAGAAGACCAATCCGTGGCGGATAACGGATAAGATGCGGCGTTACCAATTGTAATAAAGAAAACCGTAATATCGCGTGTCGCCTGTTGGAGATTTCCATTCTATTTCTCTCTCTCTCTCTCTCTCTCTCTCTCTCTCTCTTTGCGTTTTATGTTTCCTTTGCGAAATCTACCAATTGGAAAGCATCACATTAATTCGTAGGATCGCGTCGGAAAGTAATTTATACAATCTATTCCGGATAAAATATCAAAGATGAGCATACAGAGTTCCCTTTTAAAGTAACATTAGCAAAGAAGCACTTTGCAAATGAGGAATAAAACGAAGAATATTTTATCTATTTACACAAAATTTTCTACGTTCTCAACTGGCTAATTTAAAAATTGTGAATTTTTTCACATTTTTGACAAGGAATGTCCTCTTTCATAACGATAAAGAGATTTAGAGAAATGACAGGAAGTAGAAAAAAAACTAAAGCATTCTGTATAAACCTAACATGCGAAACGTGACCTACATAATGCCGTTAGGAGCCACTTATGACAGAGCACTATATTCGTATACGTCAGTTGAAATATTTCATTTTAGACGGTCGTGTCCCAAAAACATCTAAGTATATTATTTTAAGAGTTTTTTTCGTCGTTCAGGGCGCAAGTTATTTTTGTGGTGACATCGTTTACGTTGAATCACTTTTCTTTCGCCTGGGGACGCGATTCACGCGAAACGCTCGTCAGGAGAAAACCGCGTAAATTGGCCTTAACCCGCGGCACAAATCCTCCTCGATGCCGCACAAGTCTAGCGAGATACTTTTTATTAGTTCCTCGAGGAGGCAATTAAACGACCGTAATTCTGGCGCCGAGCACTTTCTCCGTTCTTCCGCCATTTCACCCGTCTTTTACCCCGTACTCTGAAACTCTCTCGATCCGCCCGCCACGGAGGTGAGACTTCGATCCTTCTTGGCGATAATAGCGAGATTGTTCCCGATAGAAGTTCGCGACGCGCAAAGCCGCTTCTCTCTGGGAAGGAACGCGAGAGCTGCCTTCCTTCCGTTTGACGTTCCACGGTACCATTCTCGCGCGAGAGCGTGCGGAAAGGTTCACAGTCGTACCGACGTGTTTGATTCTCCCCGTGGGAGTGTTCGGTAAGGGGATATGGGTCACGACGGCATCCCCGTGGGCCGTACAATGGGAACAACAACGGCATTGTCTAGGCAAGCGGTGATAAACGGCGCCGTGATAAAACCGGGCAAGCACCGAGCTGATGGGTTTCGGGGTTGAAGGGGGTGCCGGGAGCTTGAGGGATGGCCGGTCCGTTGTTTCGACAAAGCCGCCTCCTGGCTGCATTTTTCCACTTTATCAAGCCGCGCCTGATCTGCGCTCTCCCGCGCGCGTCCCCGTAAATAACTTTTATTTCCATTTTGATTTATACGTCGGCCTCGCGTTATCGATATCGCAGCAGAAGCCCTGATGACTTTTGTTTCGCCTTGACGAGAGTGAGATATTTTATAACCGGTGAATATTGACAGGCGGTCATGATGCCGCTTGACAAACTGTTTAACGATCGCACTCGATGTAAAACAGCAATTTTATGACATTTCGTTGATATCCTTTTTGATATAATTTTTACTGTTTGAAAAACATTTATTAAATCAACGTTCTATCTTATTTCTCAAGAATTCCTTCTTTTATTTTTCTCTAAACGAAAGAAGGCTTCTTTTTAAATATTATGTATGTACATTATGTGTTTGAAGTAATCGACATACCGATGCCGATATCTCGGAATCAAAACGATCAATGCCCATAACTTACACATGTATGAGACAAATGGCATTTATATACGCATATATTTTCTTCTTTCTGCTTTTGTAATCGTAAAACAACTTCGATTATTCTCATTTCAACCATTTATTCTCATTTTAATCGCTCTGCGTATGTTAATTATCTCATCGCTCACCATTACGCCGCCGTCGGGATATAATAATTCTTTCACATACGTAACATACATAAATGCATCCGGGAAACGTGCACGAGCGTTTCGGGACGATTCTTTACCCGCTATCCGCGCCGTCCAAGCAATTCGCTATATGCAAAAAGTTAACGCCAATGGACAGGTATTATCCGCGGTAACTCGAACAGCTCCGCCGGGAGCTTGGCTACCACGGCGCCGTAGAGATGCAACAACGTGGCCCTCACGGTGGTACACGAACGGGCGGAGCGGTTACACGAGGAAATTAGACCGCAAAGTTCAACAGGGTTTATGACGTTGACGCGATCGTTTTGTTTGCACAGGCACGAACGAGAGGACAACGGGGCGTATACTCGGAGTCGTTCGTCAAACGAATCCCCGATTAAGCCACCGCAACGTTGTGTCGTGCGCCACGATCGACCCTACTCTCGGGAGGATATTAATTAACCCGCTTCCGTAGATCGACTGTAGGTCGCTTTAAAGATGCATCATTCCGCGCGCCTTTGATCTTCACGCTTGATCGAATTAATTATCGCTGTTTCCGAGGAATCCGGGGCTAATAATTGCTTCAAAGCTGTTTTACTAATGTAATGCTTTGCGCGGAGTGTATGTTGAATGCCGCGCTCGCCCAACAGGATGCCGAATCCGAGGCATACGGTTAGAATAATTGGAGGGACTCAAGGAGGATTTTCATAGATTTGATTCTCTGGAGATTCTCTTCTTAGAGAATAATGTCGTTACGCAGAGCATTTCTTCCGAGTAGAATTAATCAAATGTTCTCAAATTTTTATTATTATGCATAATACTATATAAAATTGGAAAAATTACTGACCAACAAAACTTACAATTTCTTTATAGAATAAAGATTATACACAAAGATCTCAAATTTTAAAGACACTTCTAAAATAGAATTTAATTAACAAATTTAATTTATTCAAATATTTAATAAATATAACATACGTATATTCTGAATAAAATCTATTAATGTTGTTTGAAAATGTGATTAAAAGTGCAAAGTGTTAAGTCCATCGTAAAATTTTCATTTTAAAAGTCAACTTACGAATGAAATATAGAGTCGTTATTACAAAAATTCATCGTTAATCATTAATTGTTTTTCCATTTGCGGGAAACGACAAGGTTATATATCATAGTGGTTCCTTGCGCGCTATAATAAATTACTGATGTTTGCCGCTTACGAGTCTAATTTACTCCAGGGAAGAAGGTGTGGTCAGAATGACATCACGGAGATGCACGCGTTGTATGTAAGGTATGGGCGTTCGCGTTTTACAAGGTGGAACCGATGGTGTTAAGTAAGCTATACATTCGCGGTCACGCCATATAGGTGTGTCACTATTTGTATGAGGAAGTAAAATACTACGTGAAGGATCACGGGCTAAGTAAGCCGGCATACTTTTTCCTGAGTAGTGGACGTGTGATTAATCTTGTAGACAGAGCAACAATTTCGTCCCACTTAAGCTCGTAGCTATTAGAACGCGCGATTCCTTAATTATAACAATGAACAAACCATTTATTTCTTACTGACAACGTTTTTATATGAATAATGATATGTAATTATTATTTGTTTAATTAAAATCCATAGACGGATTTTTATGAATATTTCCTGACGTTTCATTTACATCACAATTTTAAATCGATAATCAATTTATGTAAGATAATATTAATTGATAATATTAATAATCATAAATTTTTCATAGATATATTATTACCAACAACATGATTTACAATATGATTTTTTTTATAATTTCAACTCTTCGTAACTTTAATCTTTTATTATCTATTTATATATCTATTTATATATCTCGATAATTAAATTATTAAATACACAAAGAATTTCCTACATGAGATATTGATTTTGTTACAGAACACGTCTTCGGACGAACATTACATTAATTACGAGCTTATATCTAATAATCTTGCAATAGAGAAAGGTGCAATTTCAAGGACTATAAAAGTATGCTTGTTTAACTAACAAAGGTGGATTGTCGTTGTTGATGGATATAATTTAATTGTCGATGAAGCGTGGTAGTTACAGTCGGCAGGTGCGAATATACTTGCACCCTGCACGATCTATCTTGATCGCGCGTTGTGGCTACCCTCGTTCCACTCGCAGGAAACGCGTATGGCCCGCAGGTAATTCGACGATACGCGTCGCGCCGCATGCCATCCATGTAACGGATGCGTGCACGCATCGGCATGTAACGGGCGTGTGACGATGACGCAAAAGCGGCTGTTGTCAAAATGCCATCACGAACCGCACACCGCTTCGAGCACCCCCGCGAGTGGCGATACCTTTCTCGTTTATCAGATTCCAACTGCGATCCTCGCACATTTCGAATGCATGGCTCGCGTGGGAAATCAGTTAATTAGTCTTTTAATTAGTGCGTTCTCTGTACTCGCGATAATGTTGTCGCAGATTTTATTGTTTATCATTGTGACACTTCTCTGCTTAATTATTTCCCGCATGTTGTTATTCAGATAAATAAGAACGGAGAATTATTTTATAAGAATTTCAGGAGAAGCACGAAATAATGCTTGAACCAAAGTACGTTTTGAGAGAAGTAAAATAAAATACAAAATAGAAGAAAGGAAATATAAAAATAGTATATAATTTTAAATATGCAAAATATAAAAATATATACAGGGTGAATTTTAGTTGTCTCGACACCTTTCAAAGTAAGATAGAAGAG
>VBVQ01005157.1:0-12493 GCA_011636635.1 Tetramorium simillimum | reverse complement strand
ATATAGGGGCCGGGAGGGGGTTGAGGGATTGGTCAAAGCGCTCGGTTGCCGGTGCTGATAAAAAATTACACCCGAAAAAAGTATCGCCGTCACCCCTCCGCGCCCCCGACCGCACCGGTCCACCCGTTCGTCAGCCCCCTACCAGCGCACCCCGCTCGCCTGGCAAGCCAGCCAAACCTCGGATATACATTATTCCTACCGACCACCCCTTTGCACGGCGGAACACTGAAAATTGTTCGGAAACAAATTCGACCTACCACCCCCTTCCCCCTACTCCTCGGTCCCCTTCCTAACTTCGCCTCCTCCGCCTCATCCGGAGTTGCCGTCTCGTGAGGTGATACTCGACTGATTAAAGCGTTTATGTTAAAGTGAATGACTCGATTTCGGCTCGGCTCGGCGAGAATCGCGTTATGCGAGATGTATATCACGGCCCGGTCTAAAACCTTCACAACCCTGTCTCATCAACTCTTCTATTTATCGCCGCGAAAGATTAAAATTAGCTCGTCGTACGGATAAGAAATATCGATAACATGACAAAGTTTGCAACGAAATTATAATACGAATTATAATAAAAACTTTACGGAGCATCGTGGCAATTTTTATCCCAATCCTCGCTAACGTGGAACGTGATTTCGTGCCAAATTTGGTTCCAATCGCTCGAACGAGGCGGTCGCAATCCCGTTCGCAATTTTCTACCCGCGTACCGGTATTAGCGGCGTGCGATTGATGCCACTGATTCAAATTTGCCATCTTTTGAAAAAATTATGAAACTCGGTCGTCACTATAATTTCACTGCCGAATTGTAACAATCGCGTTATTACATATTTGCCTCGTATATTACATCAGATGACTCCGAAACTCTGTTCAGTACTTTAATTTTTTATAAGTTTAAATTATTTTATATGAAAGATCCACTTGAGCAAGGAACAATTAAATTATAAACGAAAGAGACTAACATACATCTCTCGCTAAAAGCTATCGTTAGTTTTCTTTTATTTTATGCATCACTTGTCTGTTTTTACGTACTTGTCTGATTTGTCTGATGTACGCCAAATCTGATACATATATAAATACTCGATGAATCAAAATCCGTCAGGTATCGATGTCAACTCATATATATTTATGTTATTTAGTTCCACTGGTCGTCTAGCGAGATCTACGCGCGAACAAATGCGATTTAAAATTTTAATAACTTTGTCGGTCGACTGTAAACGAGATTGCAATTATAATGTATCACGCGAGATTTTTGCCGTGGCCTCAACATTATCTGTAGCCGTTTACTAATTAGTAACGCGATATCTGCTATGCTTTTTGCGAAGCAGACGAGAAAAGGAAATAGGGCTGCTCTACAGGACTTCTCGCAAGCTTCGGCACGATGCGCGCGCGATAGTCTCCCTCACTCTATCCCAGTTTAGAATGGCTCTTCTGAAAAGGAATAAATGCAATTCGCGCAAAAAGAGATGTAAATTTGCGAATATAGCTTGTATTATTATATATATTATTATAGGGAACGTTTTATAAGAAACGTAAATATTTTTAAAAAAATATTCTGTTAGTAAATAAATAACTGATAAAAGGAAGGAACTTTTTTGAGATAAAGAAGGAAGAACGTAATAGCGACATTGATAAGCCAATTTTTTTTAACATGGCTAAATGGGAAATAATTTCGAATAATAAAAAGCAACAAGTAAAATTTGATACCCTAGGTGAACTGCGTTGCTAATTGGAGAGCATTAAATGAAATACGTTTATACTAGCAAGATGGCTGATTATTATTATTTTCGCACTTGTATTGTAGATACATTCATGCGCAAGCGCGCGCACATGAGAGAAGAATGCAAAGAGTATAACGTCGCATCATTATCTCCTACTGACAATTATTGTTCATGTAGATAATCAGAGTTTTATTCCTCTGACGTGTTTCATATTTTTCATATTCATATATTATATGTATATGTATAAAATATATAAATTACCATCTTTTATTATAAATTTAATTGATTTATTATTATTATTATTAATTTAATTGATAAATTAAGATGATTATTAAACAGATTTTACAAATCTTGATAATATAAAATAATCATTAATATATTGAATATAAAGTGTTTAGAAATGATTAAAAAATTGACCTAATATTTCCTAAGTGAAAAGCTAGCAACTGTCTTGAGTTCTCCTATGTAAATCTGATCATATAATCCAGACGAAAAAAGCAATTTTAAGTTGGATTAAATGTTGTCAATGCATCTTTATTCTAGAAAGTTTCACTTCTTCTGAGATTTTAATGGGACGAGACAGAATCATCGAAATATAAATGCAAATCTTTAATATAAGTACAATGAGATAATTAACTTATATTGCGACTGCTTCAAATGACTCGTTCATTTTTATTTGTGCATCATCCCGGAGCATTGCGTAAGCTCGCTACGTTAATACGTCATGCGTTTTATTCTTACGTCCTTGTCCATTCATGCCGGAGGTGCGCAAATGGCATCGGCACATCTCGCTCCAACGTCGAAAAGTTTCCGCAAGCTGACGTGTGGAACTCAACCGTACCAAGTGATTTCCGCAGACGGCCGCGTAATTATGTAGGACATATAATGACACGTAATAATAGTATATTCAATCGCGCCAAAGTTTTAACGTTATATTTGAATAGATGTTTGGCATTATATTTGAGACACATTATAATGTACCCTTTTTATTCATTTTTCCATATTTCATCATAAATTATATTTCTTCTTGACCCGACACATGTAAATATTCTTAAGATTATTCAGAATTGCTTATTTCAAAACACATAATGAACTGCAACAATTTAATTTACATTTTTTTGTGAGTTTTAATAAATATCGCGAATCATGGCTCGTAGCAAAAGAGCAACGGCTACTGTTGAATTTCCTCATATATATTCTTTATATAACTGTAGTTTTTCACTTAAGTGATTAAGTGAATAAATAAATAGCTTTAACCATTGACGTGATCCAAAGTACAACTGGCGCGATTAAAGGAACATTCGTTCCTGCATGCCGAGATATTGCACGGAAATAATTCGCATCGTGAAATATACAAATTATACGGCACTTGGTGAGATAAAGCGCGCCGTTATATTCCCGCGCTGATATTCCTTGCCCCCTTCGAGGCTGAAGGCGAGCGGTGCCGGCTCACGGTAATTGTAATAATTGTTATTATTCGGTGTATAATTAACGCTGCGGCTGCAGAGCTACCACCGCTGAGGTCTCGGACGAAAAGTTTAAGCATGGTACCCGGAGGGCCATTTGCATAATTAATTAAAGAAGGAACCGAGTTTTCAACAGATTTTCATGCCGCCGCCTTTTCGCCAACGAGAGAGCTTCGAGATACTCTTTCGCGGCGAACCAATGAGAAGATCACGTTTACTAAGAGCTCCTGTGTTTTTTCCAACCAACCAAAATAGCAACGCATCGCGTTCAGGCTCGCTATCATCTTTCTGTTCTTCGTGTCTGGGCTTTGGTAGATACGACACCACCGACTGATGAGCACCTAATCCTATATTTTTCCATTGATTCGTCCACTGTTCGTACCAGACTCGAGGGAGGAAGCAGGGAGGTACGAGACGTGGATGCTGGGGGTTGAGGAGACGAGGGGGCAAATGTAATTAATTATCCCAGTAATGACTCTGACTGATGAGCGGCTGGACAAGTCCAGCCAGGTCGAAATAGCGTAGAAGTGGTAACAGCTACGAACGAGCGATGAAATAGAGTAATTCATATATCCCTCGCAAATTCTAATAAAGATCACTCGTCAAAATTTGATTAAAATATATACGCCGATATATAATAAAAATCAATATACCGGCCCTATTGATTACCGTGGCATACCGGACCAATTTTCGAAGATGTATTATCAGAAATATGATTACATTGGGAAACGCCACTTCTTTACGTTCTTAATTGCAATTTTCGTAGCGGAAATGCACAGTGGTTGATATTGCTTGCGCCGTAATTGAAATGAAAATATTTTTTTATATTTGGAAAAAAATTTTTTTTTTCAAGTAACTTAATATATAACGAGAGAGAAAGCGAGAGGGAGACCGGCTAGAAGTACTCGGAAGGACTTTCGATACGTGAACATCATTTTGACATTTCGTTCTTGAAGCGCGAGACCGAACCGTTCCAATGATCAATCAAATGTGTTCGAGGGCCGTTCGTACCTGTTCCTGAAACACCACGGTAGGGAGACAACGAGAGGCACGGAGCGGGGCTGTGCATGACAAGGTAGATTTATTTTTTTCACACCCCACGCCAGGACTCACCAGGGGCTGGACGAGGTGTTTTAATATTTTAATAGGACGGCGGAATGGCCGGTTTCGTGACTTGGCGTTTTATAATGATATTCTCCCCGCGTTCCGTTCGTAGTAGCAGGAGAAAATCAACGGCTTGGAATAACCCATTTCGCTGCCAACTCGTTCTATTCTCCTAAAATAACAAGACCTGCCCTTTATTTCGCTCCCTCCGATCGCCGTCGAAATATTCGTCGACTTAACGTGATTTATACATCGTTATCGCGCGAGAAAATTCTCAACTAATTAGCGTTCTCTTATTAACAGTAGAAAAAAAATTTACATAATTAATGAGCTTTCTAAGATTTCTGGATTATTTTGGAGTGCAAAGATTCAAGAACAAAAAGGGTAAGACGCTTTTATAAAATTAACTCTTTTTTTGTACATGTATATGTATACGTGTGTGTGTGCGCGCGCGCACGTGCGCGGATGTAAGATAAAGAACGCGCCTCAAAATAAATGGTATAGATATCGAGATATATAAAGAGTGTAATTACTACGAGAAGATCTCGCTACTTGATTTCTATCAAGAGCAAGGCAGGGATCCGCGAGAATCGTCTCCGTCATTTCTCTCAGTGATACGCGCTGAATCATTCCGCATCATCGTCCAAACTCTCCTCTTACAATCGGACCGCCTCATCCGCCCTCTCGCTCTCTTTCGTTTCGCCGTTTCAATCAAGCATCGACAGCAATTTCATCCGGCTGACTTCTCACCTCGCTACAAACCCGCCCGATCGGCGATTCTAATTAACTTTCGTTAAACCATATGCGCACTCATGGTGGTTTGCGCGAGCGCTAATGATCGACACGGCCATTCTTAGACGCTTATTAATATAATACGAGTAGAATGTGTATATCGGTCGCCTTCGCGATTACATATTTAAACACCCATGTGCGCGCGATAACGCGCGATTTCGTCGTGAACCAGTTTCGTTCATAAATTAGATCCAATCGATAATTATAGCGCGACAAGATTAAAATCATCTCAATGTCATCTATACAACGCAAAAAGAATTCTGAAGACGCATTGAGAAATGATAGAGATGATTCGAGCGCGCGTAAAACGACTTTAGTTGTTTAAAACTACTACTATAAAAAAACTACTTTAGTTGTATGTATAACTTTCTTACATTCCGCGTAAAAAGAAATCGCGTTATTTAAAAAAGAAATGCCGCGTAAGAAGAATCGCGCGAAAAACCACGTGAAAAAGAGAAGAGTGTGTGTCATTTTACTTGACTAGACTTAGAATTAATAAATGATATACGCGTATAAATTTTGCGAAAACTTTCGCAGCGCAATCATAATTGAAGGATTTCAGTTATTTATTGTAAATGTTACACGGCACCGCGTGTTAATCCCCACGTCACCATCCGATATGCATCCAGCGAAACGTCGATCAGAAAGAAAATTCGCAGTTGAGGTAGAAACGCACCGACTGACCCCACGAATATTTCCCCAACGGCGAGCAGTTCGAGATTGATGCGTTAGGCAAACAGCGTAGGCGCGTCCTCGTTTGTACTGGCGGACACGACGGCTCGCAATTAATTGCAGGTAGAATCGTTAATGCCGCCTAATTTCGCGGAAGCACAGAAACGGTCCAGGCGAAAATCACGATTCGTTAGTGCCGGCGATTTTTGTCAGGCTCGTTGGAACCGTTGCATCGCCAGACGTAGCTAAGTGCAAACTTTGTCGTGAACTTGCAATTTCTCTCTCTCTCTCTCTCTCTCTCTCTCTCTCTCGTTATGTAGGATTTATAGATAGTGGCAAAATAAATAGCTATTATCGGTTGACTTTTTTTACTTGAACTTGATAATAATTTTTTTACCGCATAGAGTTCCCTGGTATCGCAAATATTATAGACTCGAACGAGGATAAGCTATGTATTCGATCTGCATTTTATAAAAATTTAATCGAATGGAGTTTTATTTATTTGATAACTTATAGCGTCATGTTAATAAATCATGGGGCACTTAAATCACGATATTATTATACAAATGTAGAAATAGCGTGCATACCACGAAATAATCCGCCGTCTACCGGCGAGATACATTTTTACCGAGCGCATCGAAAAATAGTCGACGTTATACTTATCAGAAATACGAGATTCCGAAGTTGGCAGCGCGAAACACAATATAAACGGTAACGAGATTAACGGTGTATCGAGCGAGAACGGGCGAGCGGCCGCGCCAAAATTCGGATCAGACCAGTTCGGTATTAACGATTCGGCGATCGAGTCGCTCGATGTAGCTGCAACCGCATCCGATTGAAGCCGAACGTGGAAAAAAAAAAAGGAACGAGTCGGCAAAAGAGGTGGGGAAACGAACAGGGGGTATAAGAGCACCACCGGAGCGCGAGGGCGGTCGAAGAGCGAATTTGTGAAGGCGCGGTCGACGGGGGGGAGGAGCGGCGGCAACCTTTTATAATCCGGCAAAATGCGAAACGCGCGCGCCATTTTAATCGAAATAGGTTTTCGCCCCGAAAAAAAGTTCGTATTTAGAGGGAACGAAATGAGTTCACCTCCGGCACGATGAAAGACCGATAAGCATAGCTGATTTATACGAAGCACGAGCGAGCCCAACCGAAACCGTCCGCTCGTTCGTTCGAATCGAATCTTCCCTCGCCATCCGGCGAGATCCCATTGGCCGCGTTTAACGTGAAAATGCGAGCGCGTCTCTCCACGCGCATGTTGAAATACGCGTGCGAGCCGTATACTTTGAGCGTGTTCCCGGCCCTCGCGCGAATTTGAGAAACTTTCCGCGAATCTCCCAACACTCGCGAGTACCGTTCAGTTCTCCGTCGCGAAATATTGCTTCGCTTGATTTTATTCATCTCGCATTCTTCCCGGATTTATGTTTCATAATTAACTTTTTTTCTTTCTTTTTATTAATACATTGTAATATTTTTGTATTAACCGTAAGAATATAAATTTGATAAAAAATGTAACAATGTGTATTGTGTATCGAAGTCGCATTGACGTCAGAGAACTTTTTTACATCGCTCGGTTATGAAAGATACGCGAGGATATTGTACACCGTGATCGTCTTTAATTCAAATGGCGCGATAGGAATGCGAGTTTGAATAGACGCCGATATTTTTTAGCACCGCGCTGAATGCAGGAGGCGAAAAATACGCGCGTAAATCTGTGCGCACAAGTGCACGACGAGTTCTTTCTGCGTATGGTGGCGGGGTGACGGGGTGGCGAAAAGGGAGGAATAGAGGGACGGCGTGTGCGGGGTGTGTGCGTGTGCCATCGGTATGCCGAGAGACAGCGGGCGAGTCGACGAGAGAGGGAGACGATTTTCAATTTTATTCGACGAACGCGAACGGGAGGGTACCGTCCGGCAATTTTGAATCTAACTGGTTATCCGACCATCGTCTACGCAAACAGATGAGCGTTGATTTCGTCGCTCGTCACCGTTGAAGCGTTGTCCGTAGAAATTAGAAGAGAGACGATAAAGATTCTAATTCGGAAATCTCGCGCATATGCGCCAACGTAAAGAGTTGTGAAAATTCAAAAAAATATCTCGAATTCTAAAAATAAATTTATTTTTATATTTAAATGTATTTAAATATAAAGGGCGATTTTGAATAATTAATAATTAATATTGAGATAGATAAAAGTATAATAGAGAGAAATTACAATGTATCGACACACGCCCAAAGTATACGCAAAGTTGGAAGCATAAGCGGAGAACGAGATGTCCGCTTTCAAGAGTCCCAGATATTTGCTATTGAATGCTAGCCGACTTGAACTTGGCCGCCAAGTTGAAAGTTTTCTTGTTGGAGCGGCGCCTCCGCCGTTGAGAGCGAAAGCACACTCGTCTATTTCTAGCGTCGCGACGCCCCTTTCTTCCTGCGTCCCGACGTCGTCGACGACGACGACGACGACGACAACGACTACCGAGTCACTGGGTTAAACGTATCAGACTCAGTCACGCTCGACGAAGTATTATTCTTTCACGATTTTTATTTCCACTTATTTCTCTCGGTACTTTCGAACGTGTATTTTGCGCAAAAATTGAGCAATTATCTTACACAAGTGTGATAGCCTAGTTTCGTTTCGTATCAAATTTAAAATTTAGGTCATGATATAAAACAAGACTTAATCTATTTATTGGTTGACCGTCCTGCTAAAAAAGACATTGCATTTAGTTTACTTTACATGCATGTATAAATGTTTCTATTAAATATATATCGATATGTCTGTTTTATAAGAATATTTTTTTATTCTTTTTATATTCTTCTAAAACAGGTTCTATAGAAATTTTAGTCCAATTAATTTTATTCGAGAATATTCATATTTTTCGACAATATTAATATTTGCACGATATCTAAAGGAATTTTAATGTTTTCGCAAGAAGTGTTTTCTGATTTTACCCATCGGTTTTCGGTCGCTTCGTTCTTCCGCGTCTCGAGGAACGATCGATTAACAGATATATCCGGGCGCAACTATTTGTCATCCGCAGCACTGTGCACCGTATACGCGCCATTAGTTAAATCTCGGTTGCGGATTCTCCATTTTTTTTCCCCGCCGCTATTTTGCGCTCGATGCAAAAGAGGAAACGGAGAAAGAGAAAAAGCGAATTCTGCGCGCGGAATGACGCAACGCGTCCGCGAGTTCGCGCGCTCGTTCGCGCCTACACGGGCCCGGTTATGAATATGCATTTTCCTTCGTTAAGTATGTGCAGATTGCGTCGCGATACAGTGGACGGCCGTTCATTATTGTCGGTAGCAGCTACTCCCCATCGCAGTAGCCGCGACGCGACAGCAAATCCGTAAGCGTACGATGGTCGAAATTTCGTCGTGCAATTAGCGTCCGGATGACGATCGCAAAATGCCCTATCCTTCTTTTCATCTTATTCGCTATTAGCGACATTCTTGTCGAGAGTCGCTTTTATCATGTATATACTTGAAACATAAGAAAAAATACAATTATATTTCGAAAACCAATTAAAAATTTAGCGAAAAAATAAAAATATATTATTCAGTTTTAAACAATCATATATTTATTTAAAAAATTATGTTTTTTTTTTATTATACGTTTTACGTCGAATGTAAGAGTATAATTTCATTATTTACGTCTGTTAATAAGCCTATGTATTAAAAGTCAACGGTGACTATTCAGACAGGAGCACAGTAACTATTCGATTTTGAACGGTTGCGCTTGGCATCACTTGGCGGAATCGTTCCCAACTGCGAGCTGTATCCGGAGTAAAAGAGGAAGAGAACACGAGCGGGACGTAAATAGGACTAAAGGAAAAGAGGAGCGGAGACCGTGCTCACGATTCTCTTGTTTGTAATTATTCATGAACAAAGGCTCCGATAATTGCGCTGCTTAATTGCACACTCGTGTACCGATGAGCTGGCCGAGTCTTCTGTAACGTATGGAAATTAATGCCATATTTTTATTGTCGCTGTGTGTTCTCCGCGTTGGGAATAATTTGAGGAATGCGCCCGAGGCTACCCGTAATACCTTTTAGCGCGAAAACGAAAACAGGCGTTCTGTGCCTTCCTCGCTCGCCAGGCAGATTTTCGCGATTGCTTTCGCAAATTATACGACACGAATGCAAAAACGACGGGCCGGAATCACTTTGTACATTAAGTTAATTACCCTTTGGTGCGTTTATTCAATGCGTTTGCTGATAATAAATTCGTAGCACGGTTTTTGAAAGAATATTTAGAAAATATTATTAATCTTATTTCCAGAACTGAACATCCGTTTTTGCGATTGATTTTGATTAACGTTTTGATTAACGTAACATTTTTGTCTGCGGTACTTTACAAAATGCTCTCGCGTGTACATTACGCTAAAAACATTACATTCCACGCAATTTACGTACAGTTAAACATTTCCTCAATTAACATGGTATCGAAACACGATTTGTTACATGTTACTACAAAATTCACTGATTTCGAGAAACATTCAGCATTTTTCTTGTCAATTTTTGTCAAAGAATTCTGTTTGATGTTTTAATAGACGGAACTTTATCGAGACTTTCATTTTGCCCCCTTTTTTTTCCTCAATAATGATTTAGACTGAATGGGACTCGCGATACGCGCGACAAGAATTGATCCCTCCCGCGAGCGCACGTGTCCTAATTACTACGAGCGATTTGCGCGTGGCCCCTTTTGTTGCGTGTCACGCATGCAACCGGAAATCTTTCGCGTTCGCGCAACGTAAACGCGCGATAAGTAGTTTAGTCGTACGCGTGTCGCCACATAGAGCGACGCTCGGCAAGTGCGAGAGCACGAACACGTGAGAAAGAATACTCGAGGCTCGTAAAGAGAGAGAGAGAAAGTGAGTGAGAGAGCGGGCAGGCAGGACGAGATACAACGAAAGGGACGAGACAGGAAAGAGAGTGCGAGATATAGAGTGGTATCGCATTAAGGGGAGGAAGGAGCGGAGAGACGGTCGGAGGGTTCGTGGCGGCGCTCACCCCTCTCATTCTGCAAACAATGCTCCATATCGTCTCCATAATGAACGCGGGTATAGGTACATGCATGCGCGTCCCCTCGCAGTCCTAGTAATAATGAGCACGCAGATTATGCGTGGTGATTGGTGCTCGATATATATATGTATATATATATATATATATATACATATACCCACCTACCCTCCGGAAAGGAAGGAGAAGAGAGGAGAAGAGAGCAGACGACGTGACGAGGATTCCGGAAGGATACAAACGATGAGCGGCCCGACGTTTATGTCTCGCTCCGAGTTTAATAGTTAGTCCTAGATAGACGATAAGAATCACTTCGATTCGAGCGACAAGACGTACGCGTATATTTTCGCGTAATGGATTCTACCAGTTAAGTAATTTTCGCAACTGCTGCGCAAATCAATATCGAAATAAGATAGAAATGAGACGTTATGACGTTTTAATGGGGGGGTATAAATGCAACGGAGAAAATCGAATCGTCGCATGCAGTCTGCGGACCGATATACGGGCAACACCAGCGTGAATGCGCCAATTAGAGTATCGAAGGATTCCACTGCTACCGCCGAAACTCCGGAGATTCCTGAAGGACCTCGACGAAGGTATTTGTCCAACGTCGTGCTTGCGGTGCTCGTTCGAGTAACGATTCGATTCGAGACTACGGCTTCGAATTTGCATCTCTCGCGCTGTATTGTCCATCGCGCCTGTTTACACATTTGACCCGGATTGTCAAGCTAAAGTTCGTATTCTCTCTATTTAGACACAATCGAACTTGATTAAGGATGTTGAAATTAACTTCGGGCCGATACGTATCAAACACGGCTCACCAAGCACGACAAGGTAGGGGAGACCCATGATCGCGATCCTATTGATCCCCGAATGTTGAGTTCCTCGGCACAGTGTGTACCTCCCCATTTAGAGATCAAGGGGGCATTTTATTTTTGATAATTAAAAATTATAATCAAGCTACATTTATATTTAAATCAACCGTATCGCTGTCGCTATTGATGATGAAACTTTATTCTTAAGTCTAAGTTTTTATTTTTCAATTTTTGCTCGCCAATGGCTTGAAAGCTATTAGGGAAATTTTAAGAAGCAGTCATCTTAACATCTCATTTCTGGAGCATGGCGAAAGTACATGATTTCTGACTATCTCTCTATAAGCAGGACTATTTATTAACGAAAAGAAATGCCATTCTCTTTACCACTTTCGCAAAATTTCACGGGTTGCCGTTTGACTCGATTTCCTGAAAGCGAAATCCGCAGCGATTCGCGGCGGTCCATTTGGCCGGCGTGATTTCCTCGGCGCGGCGGCCGCGCCGTACCACGCCGCCTAAACGAACGACGCGACGGTGTGCGGCGCGACACCAGTTTTTTTTCGCATTATAAATTCTCTGCTCCGGACAGTCGCCCCGCACCCGCACCCGCCGGTTTTCCGCGCTTTTTCCGACGACACGCGGATGGCCGCGTGCCCACACATACGCAGCGTGCCCACGCTCGGTCGCGCATCTACAGGAGAGAGCCGGAGACGCATGGCGAGTCGCGTGATTCGCACGTGAACTCGAATTCACGTTGGCCGCATTGAAATCGCAGATATTCAGAAGAGGAGACGCAGGCGGAGGAGGATGAGCGCGGGAAGGGGTGGCGGGGAGGCGGGAGGCGATGGCAGGCATCGGCACCGGTGGATTCCGATTGAAGTCAATACTTTTTCAGCAGTCCAAACCCCCCCCTCCCC
>VBVQ01005156.1:0-12497 GCA_011636635.1 Tetramorium simillimum | reverse complement strand
ATATATATATATATATATATATATATATTCAGATTTTCGCTCATTTTACTTGAAAAGAGACAAACATTTCAAATGTTTTCTTTAATTTATTGCAAGTCTGAGAATAAAACTTTTCTTTCTTATTTTATACATACTAAGATATTATGTTTGAACCGAATTAAGATCTGTCATATTGCAGCCATGGTATTAATTTTTTCAAGTTTTTGATTATAAACTGCATGGCGTGTCTCTTTTATGATTTTATTCCAGATGAAACCGGTGTGCTTTAGGCTTCTTTATATATGCGAAGCTTCGTTAACTTTTTTTGCAGGCGGTAAGTGTACACATGCATGATTGATCTGTCTATCTAATCTAATAGCTCTCACATTAGGAATTATAACTATAATATACACATATTATTAATGCACACACTATACAGAATGGAGAGAGGTATACTTATATTTTTCAAATTTTGCAGAAGCAGTGTCAGGTTGGAGTGTTGCCTTTAGGGACAGGAAATGATTTGGCGCGCGTGTTAGGCTGGGGATCGTCGTGCGATGATGACACGCATTTACCTCAGTTACTGGAGAAGTATGAAAAAGCGGGCACAAAGATGCTGGATCGATGGAGTATTATGACATTCGAACGCAGCATATCTCTGCCATGTCACAAAGTGACTCAGCCTGATCCGGCTTTAAAATCGAGCATAGCTCATCAGTATGAAGACAGCGTTCTTGCTCATATAGCGAACATTTTGCAATCTGATCAGGAAAGCATGGTTATATCTAGTGCCAAGTGAGTGATCACATATGTGCGCGCACACGCGCGCGCGCGTGTGTGTGTATATATAATTACAAAAGCTTTAAGTTTTGGTATTTTGACAGAAATTTTCTTCCACAGAGTTTTATGTGAAACAGTAAAAGATTTTGCAACACATATACTGGAAGCCAGTCTAAACACAGGGGACCAACAATTGGGAGAAAAATGCACAATACTTCAACAAAAACTTGACCTGTTGTTGCAAACATTATCGAAAGAGGAAAACTATTTATCCGATAACACAGACGAAATTGACATTGGCACTCTAAAAACTGAAACCTTTAGCAGTGTCCAGGAGAAAGGTGCTTTAGAAAAGCCAGAGAAAGAAATAACAAACTTGAAAAAAGTTAAAAGAAGAAAATGTTACATGGAGAGAGATGCTGTGATGTCTAGGTCTGTATTTAGGTGTATATTTACAATGTTGTACTATGAAATGTAAGAGAAGTGTTGTACATGTTGTAATATTTACAGGGCAAACAGCCTGAAAAGAGCTATCAGGAGGCTAGTAGAACACACGGAAACGGCTGTCGATGAGCAAAACAATCCTTCGGATGAGAAGCAAGGCGATAAGATACCAAATATCGCTATAATATGCGACAGTTCTCCAATAAATACTATGACAGGTTAGTTTTTCACATTTATACAATGATAAAGCATAATGGTTTGCACATTTTTCTCCTTAAACCAAACTATTGTACGCTATAATTTAGGTAAGAAGCAACAACTGGATATCCCTGGTTTATCGCAAACAGATCACATGGACACTCTAAGTTTGATACCAACTATAGAATCCGGTAGCAACATAGAGATTTCACCTTGCCCGAGTCCTACGCTCAACGTGGCATCTTTAAGCCCAATGCCGGATTTAAGGAGAGACTCGCAACCCGAAGAAATACTGACTCTTCCTGCACCCGACGGTTTCGCTGACAGACGAAACAGCGAAAACATACTACAGGGGTAACTAACTTTTAACATGATGCTTGAACTCGATGACGTATTATCAATCAAACATGGGAAAAAAATTTACCAATTGAAAAATCTCGTTATAATTTTAGAGTTCTCAATTTTGACATGGCCGCGGCGGAAACTGCCGGCATCCAGCAGGAAGCTCAGGCAGCTATCAACGATAATTTCCTATCTTCCGAACCAACGCAAATTTCTTCCGACGTTCCTGTGACCGTGACGAGAAGCGTTTTAGACGCGAGTACACCGTCGGACGATGCGACCATACAGGACACTGTTGTTTCACCTGACACGGACTCGCTTCATTCTAGAAACATTTCGCCAGAGCACGTGCAAAAACGCGCGATAACCAAATTGGAAGCCAGAGGTAGCTGTACCAACAGTATCGTCAGTACGGATAGCATGGTTTCCGAAACTTTTGATTCCAGAAGTTACACCGTGCGAAATAGCGAGAGCGAAATCGGTAAGCACGTACCCACCAGTGCGACAAGCCTTGCAGAAGCGTTACTTTGTATGTATTTCATGTCTAATTATTAGATAATTTCTCTCACACTTTTCAGGGCATATAGACAGCGATATATTCGACTCTACAAAAAGGTCGGAAAGCTCGGAAATCGGGCACATCGACTCGCCGGATAATTCCGATATGCTTTCCAGCGAGACTCCTCGTTCGGAAAGCGGCTTGGAGGACTTGAGCTCTCTCGGACAGGATGTGACCAGTGCGATGGGTGAGAAGTATGATTCTGTCAGGGAAGGCTTAGAGATTGAAGAGTCGCACAGATATTGCGGCTTAGCTCGATTCAACGAAGGAAACGACATCGGGAAACAATCGTTCAAGAAAGGCATAAAAAGTGTAAAGACGGATAAAGAGGTAAATGAGTGCTTGATGGTTTATAAAGTGTTGTCTTGAAATTAAACGCAATAATACAATCAATGCGCTTTCTATTGGCAGGTAATGTTAAGTAAATATAAAACCGACGGCTTGACAACGTGCGTTCGCCTCTCAGGGATCAAACCGACGCAATCTGTGGAGACAAACGTAGTACTTGCGACTAGGTTCGAAAGCGTTGAAAAGGAAAAAGCGTCCGATTTGCTAAAACCAGTATGCTGTTTCACCGTCTCGTCGGACAATACGCAGGCTAACGAAAAGTGCACCACGAATTTTCCGCCGCAGATCAGCGTTATCGTTGAGCCACCAAGCCCATCGTTGTCAATTGAGAGTCATCACAAGCTTAATTTAGATTATAAATTGGATCCGCATGACAAGCAATACAGTAGCGGCAACAGTATGGAAAGACGTAAGACGTTCGATCAATTGAATTATTCTTACATTATGTATGTATCGACGTAAATCTCTCTAAATGACGTTTCTAATAATCCAGTAAGCGTAGAGCTACCCGACTCAGGCTTTTCTCCGCAAGCCACACGACGTATAAGCAGTGGCAGTTTATTGAAGGCATCAGAAGTTGTGTCGTTGGCAGCAACTACCGCTCGTCTAGGTGGCTCAAGCGTGAGCTTGCGTCACGAAAGAGCGAAATCTGTAGATAAGACGGAGGATGTGAAGAAGCTTCCTATAATAAATCCTTTGGTTCGATTACCCATGTGGCCAAGTAAGCGAGAAATTCAACGTCGAGATGCAACATAGTCTTCCTTGTATTGTGTAATTACTTATGTCTCTCTCGTAAATGTATAGATGTAAGTGGCGGAGCTGGTCTCATTAGTCAAGCGTTGCTGGCAAACGCAGATGCTCTGTGTGCAGCGGTATCGCCTTTAATGGATCCAGATGAAACATTGATGTAATTTACACACGTTATTTCGTAACGCACTTTTATTTATATATATTTGGCATGTGTTGTACACACGTGTTAACGAATGTTTTTTTCTTTTTATTCTTTTTCTTATATTACAGGGAAGGTTACTTTGAACGGTGCGTCATGAACAATTACTTTGGTATCGGCATAGACGCGAAGATCAGTCTTGACTTTCATAATAAGAGAGAAGAGCATCCTGAGAAATGTCGATCGCGTGCCAAGAATTACATGTGGTACGGTGTCTTGGGTTCTAAACAGTGGATACAAAAGACTTACAAAAATCTCGACCAGAGAGTTCAACTGGAATGCGACGGTCAGAGGATACCATTACCCTCTCTGCAAGGGATCGTTGTATTAAATATACCGAGGTATACTCTCTCTTCTTTGTGTGTGAGACAATAAATACGATCTGTATATGATTTTTAATTGATTTTGTGCTCTCAAACGGCAGCTTCATGGGCGGTACAAATTTTTGGGGAGGTACGAAAGAAGGGGATCTATTCTTAGCGCCGTCGTTCGACGATCGTATATTGGAGGTAGTGGCGGTTTTCGGATCTGTTCAAATGGCTGCTTCGCGGCTAATCAATTTGCAACATCACAGAATAGCCCAATGCCAAACGGTGCAGATTAATATCTTGGGAGAAGAGGGTGTCCCTATACAGGTCGACGGTGAGGCTTGGCTTCAACCACCTGGTATTATAAGGATTATACACAAGAATCGCATGCAAATGCTTTCTAGAAATAGGGTAAATATCTATCTATGATTCCTTAATGCGGAAAAAGTGCCTTTGATCTGTGTATGTAATCGACAAAAAAAACCATTTTGTCGCTTAGGCGCTCGAAACCTCGCTGAGAGCGTGGGAGGAGAAGCAGCGCAACACGTTAAGCGCCGTAACTCAATCCGCTTCCACTATAAGCAATGCGTCGCACTCGCAGTCTAGAGCACAGTTGCAAATATGTAGTAGGCCTCCTCAGTTGAGCGACGAGGAACTCAATATTCTGTTCAATTTCATTGAAGCCGTAACGACCTTGGTCAAGTGGGTAAAACTGTTAATTATATCACATCCAAGCCTGGAACCTGATCTGTATCAAGTAGCTTCGCGAACAGCAAATGCACTTGAGCAAGTACATCCGGATGGTAAAATCTTGCAAGGGGTGAGTTTTACCCGTGGAATCCAGCTCTCCCGCACACAGCAATCTACTTATCTTTCGACTCCTTCCATTTGTTAATAGATCAGCCTAAGACCTATGGTAACCGAGTTGGTATCAAGCGCGCGGCAATTGTATGAAGAATCTTGCGAGTTACTGCGCGATAAAGCCCATAATCTGGTGAGCACATGAAACGACACGTTGTTGTACAATATAATATATCAGCGAGTAGATTGAAGTAAATCAACAGTTATCTCTCTATATAACGCAGAAATTACGAGAGGATTTAGAGAACAAGTTGTCTCTATCTCTAGCTAGTATGGAACAGGAATTACGAAAGTGTACTTTTGACGAAGGAGGCACAGGACTGGTTTACTTGCAAAATATTCCCGCGGACGATCAGGTATAGTTCTTTCTTATGCTTAATGCTGCAATGTTGTTTAAAGTCAATTATTTCAAGATACGAGTTATATGAAATTAACTATTTTCACGTATTTTGTCATGTATCTTGCATTGTGATAAAAGTTTACCTATACATCTTGTGATATTTACTATACATTTTATTGACATTGAATAGCAAAGATTAACTTTTTATATTTGAAGTGTAAAAAGAAGTTTGTGTTTCATCATAGATATTCAACTCGTTCACATATATATATACATATACATATATATATATAATTTAAACTATTACATTTTTATATGGAAAGATTTTTTGGGAGATAAAATTAATTTTTCTACTTATAGTATCTAATAATTTTTCACAAGATTAAAGTCGAATAAAGATCGAAGATCGATTTCAATACGATAAATTATTATTAACTAACAATCTCGAGTCTTCCATAGCTATTTATATTCTCTATCTGATTTGTATTCGATATTCCATCTTGCCAGAGTATATTCCGAAAGGAAGATTATTAAGAGCGCTATTCTTGTAAAAAAGTTTGTAAGACAGAACTAGCTAGCTAGTTGGATTAGACACAAAGATGTGTAATATTATGAAAGCACCTCTCTTGAACATTATTACGTTCATTATATACGTTATACACAAAAATTTTACAATCTCTTTTGAGAACAATTTACAATTCATTATGCGTAAATGTTGTTTTTCCAAATGATAATTAATAAATTATCCTATGCTTTGTTTCGGATTGATTGAGTGCTCAATCCCAATGCTGGTAATACGCTTTTAAGTATTAATGCTTATGACATTAGAGAGAGATAGCATTAGCCTTTAGAAAACTTAGTTTTACAATGTAGCGAAACATAACATGATGCTGGTTATTTTTTTGTACACGTGTGTATGTATGTGCGTGCGTGCATGTATTATATCTGCTGAGAGATGGGATTGCCGTTTAGAGATTGCCTCTTATTTGTTTATTCTCGCTTGCGGCTCTATTATATTTCCACAGTGAGACATGACACAGTGTATTGTGCGATATTTAACACGACGCCTATCTTCATTATTATTAATTTACATTAGCAAACGCAACACACATCTGAGTATGCACTTGAATTATATGCAATATTATAATACTTTTGCTTTTGTTATCGCGCCTCCGCTGTTTCTCATGATTTCGCGAGAGTTTGCTGCACTCGCACTTGTTGTGGTTTAATTAGCGCTGTAACAACGAGAGAGGGGAACTTTCGTGATTTTATATGGAGCCTCATGAGAGATGTATCTTTTGGCGAATGTATACGAATCTTGCTATAAAGTACAGCAATAAATATACAATGGAATATCTTATATTAAAGAAAGAAAAAAATATATACATACACATATATTTATGTATGTCTCATTAATGTACCGAAAATGTCTGTATATCTGCGGTACTTGCGCGACTTTGTGAGTCACACTATCGCCAACGAAGGCCATAGGCCATTCGACAGCTACTTTGTATGCCTTTGTATGACAAATTCGTTACGTTCACGTAATCCCGAGTGCAAATCTCCACCTGCATATGATTAGCATGATGTCTCTAACGTATGCCGTATATAATCAAAATAGCATATCGCTTTACTACTAATCTGACTAACCGTGTACTAACCGACATCTCGAACTCTGGATCTGCAGGGAGATAAAAAAAATCGTCATCGAGGGTTGTTCTGGTTAAAGTTCCGTCGCTTCGCTGGCAACTCGGGCGGCGCGGGTCATCCGGCGCGAGATCAGGTCACCACGTGGGGCGTGCAGGAGGTGTGCACCTGGCTAGAGAATCTACAGCTGGGAGAATACGCTGAGAATTTCATGTCTCACGACATACGCGGTAGGGAACTATTGACCCTAGCTCGTCGCGACCTAAAGGAGCTGGGCATCACCAAGGTGGGGCATGTTAAACGCATCCTGCAAGCCATCAATGACCTCAACAACTGAGTTACCGAGTCGCGTAGAAACATTAAAATTCCGCATCCCCGAAGCGGGGAGCACGATCGTCGCGTAGATAGGTAGGTAGAGTTGGCTTTAGTAGCCCAGGTCGTGTTCTGGAGTCGTGTCATTCCAAATTCATAAGTCGACAGAACGGAAGAGGATAGCTTAGGCTTCGAGCTTTACTTGACAAAGAGAATATTCATGACATAAGACAAGTCTCTCCGTAAAGGAGATAGACAGACAGACGGATGATGTTCTTGCCCTGAAAACGTTCATTACGTCAACTACATTCTCGACTCAAGTGACGTCGTCGGTATTAGACGATGAGGATAATATAATTCATCCTTCGGTAAATATCACTATGTGAAAAGTATCCTTCCAAGCTGACTACTACTGTACAGTGGGAGGGAAACCACTTTGCCTGTGCCAAATATCTATTCTATACTAAAATTCACATGGAGCGAAGCTAAATTTGTTATGCAGCGAGAAATTTACAGGGCAATTCTATTTATATATCTAGACACGTATACATAGTACAAAATACGATGAGACGCATCATCCCCCAAGGGGATGGATTTTACTTCACTCTACTTACAGAATCTATGACGAAGACAAGACGGTCTCTCGTATAAACTGCACACACGTACGGAGTAGATATCCCTTGTAAAATAGCAAACTTTTTATATCACTGATTATTATTATTACAAAATTAAAACTTGTAACGTCTCGAGTATATTTAGCACTACTGCGTGTATTCCTAACGTTTGAAATCGATCGATGAATCTTATATGCGGCACGCGTGTATCTTAAACCCGTGAGTAGCCGTATTCTTGGGAAACCGTCTCTTATGTGTGTCTTTCACAAAAATCAATTTATATTACGTCTGTATTTTTGAACTCGTCAATTTCGGTCAATTTATTCCGTCTACTGTCTTCTATTACTTCTATGATTCGAGTTACCGGTAATGTGCGATGGACACACGATACAATCCTGTAACTATACATATATGCAGATTTTCGGCTTTCTCGGTTCTCGGTGTGTGACGACGTTGATTGTGGTTAGTTTGAAAAGCAATGCTTAAGCCAAGGTGCATATGAAAGTGATTCTACATATATATCTCCTTATGGCAATAAAATTTGATAATTAAGAAGAGCTAGAAATGCAAAACGTATGCTATAGTAGGTTTAAAAGGTTGGCAAATATTATTGTGTATATGATAAGAATATTTTTTCTTCCTACGGGTCTGCAGATTAGGCCTCCTCCTTGCTCTTAGAGCTTCTTGCTCTCTGCTTCCTGGATAAAACTAGTCTTCGTTATCTTGTCTCTGCGCGTATTGAGTTGTAAATTTGTCTATTTTTATAATCTACAACAGATATTCTCCAATTAATAATTTACTGTTAATCGCGCGCGTATAACAGTAATACAATTATTCAGACAAAGAGTCGTTCGCTACTGATTTCCCATCAGTGTAACAGTCAAATATCACTATGATATAATCGAACAAGTCGCAGTGCAATTTTCTCGCTTTCTGACTGAGCTGTTTGTTCGTTTGCCCTCACTACGGTAATGATCGTATAATGATTAAAGAATCTCGATACGAGAGCTTATTTGTGCTAAAGTTTTAGTATTACACCCCGTAGTAATTTTCACGTAATTTTCACAGTTAGAAATAGATGAGCATACTGTAGTGACATATTTAGTCTTGTATGATGAAACAAATAATGAATCAACAATACAAATGATTAGCCGATGAAACTTAAAATGAAGTATAATCAAACTATGGACTACTACTATAATAATTACACAAAGAATACTGCTATTCTTATCGTAATTGAAGATGTAGGCTCTTTATTTAGGCGATGTAGCTTACCACAGGTTCTAATGTTAATGCGTTATTAGACTTTTATATATACATATACATATATGTATGTATGCATATGTGTATATGTATGTATATATACATATATATATACATACTTGTACTATATTTTCGTCTTTTATACAATGTCTTGTAATACAAGACACTAACGAACTTAATCAGCTTATTTGCAATACTGAAAAAAAATTTCCTTACATTCCGAGGTATATCTGAAAGGACAAAAGTGCCTATTCTAGAAGTCACACTAATCTTACATACAGACAAGGAATACGAACGTAGAAAGTCTATATGTTACGTGTACATGAAGAATTTTACATGCGTTAATCACATTGCACATTACATCCTTTTTTTAGTTTTAATTTACAAATACGAAATCAATTCGTGAATGCAATATCCATACGTGTTTTAGTCTTATGTAACTTTATAAAAATTCATGTCATTACGATCATGCAACAGAACGTCGCATTTTAATAGATTACATTGTTGCAATAATGTAATACAGTATTACGTAGAATAATATTATATTCGACAATTTTTAATTTATACAATGTTTGAAATTTATACATCTTTGAGGGAGAAATTAAAAATCACTCGAAATTATAATGTTTAAATATAATTAACTTTTTTTATATATATATATGTAAAATTTGATTACTTTGAAATCTCTTGATAAAAACAATTTATTAAATATCTAAAAATTAAATCAATTTTTCGAGAAAAGAAGGAAATGTTAAATTACATAACAATTATGTGTTGTTAAAATTACTACTTTAAACTCTGTTATCTCTGTAACACCTTGTTTAATACCTGTAAATTTTCATAACTTGATCTTCTGCTCTCTTTCTCTCTCTCTCTCTCTCTCTTTTTACATGTATATGTACATATATAGGGATAATTCCGTCAATGTTATCTCGTATGTATTCCTCAGATATTCCTGCAGTAAGATTACTAATATACAGAATTGACAATCTCGTATTATCGTGTGTAATCCACACGTATATAATAAGGGTCGTACGTTATTATAATATATTTCTTTCCAGAGTGTGTACTACACGTTGTTTTGTATACTTATTAAAATAAAACGATTGACAAAACATACCTCACAATTTACGACAAAAGGTTGGGAAGGTATGTCGATACACAAGCCAGCGTATTTAATCGTATTCAATTACTGTTCCTAGGGATATATATCGTTTTACTATATTATTAATAATATATGTATATTCGATCCCTATAAAGATAAAGGGATTCCGAAAGAGTTTGAAAAGAATAGTATTCGTAGAGTTTTCTAGAAACCTACTTACACCTGTACATACGTTTTCTTTCACTTAGGACGTATCATGTGCTTTCTTCTCTTTTCTTCTGTTTTTCAAATTTATACGTTGCGAGACCATTTTACCGATTTTTATCTGTGATAAATTTTGCATAGCTGCTTGATCCTCTAATTCAAATGTGTTATTGTGTCTGAATGGACGAACAGATGTGCAAAGATATATACATCTTTTCTATTCTTATTACTTCCGTGTATATGTGTGTGTGTGTGTGTGTGTGTGTGTGTGTGTGTTTGTGTTTGTGTGGGCGTGGGTGTGTGTATGTACGTATGTATGTATGTGCGTGCGTTAATTTTTGTCATTCCTGTTTTAGGGCTATCTCTGACTTAAATAATTTTGAAACACACACGCACATATATATATATATATATATATATATATATATATATATATATATAAAATCAGTGATATTATGCATTCTACGTAGAACTGGCTTAAATCATTACTTTAAAATATGTATTTGCGTTTATATGTAGTAAATAATCTGAAAATTTCTAAAAATATTTGAAATATATATTTGCTAATCAAAACATTTCGTGAGAGATTGAAAAATTCTAATTGAAATATTTATATGAAAGAATTTATTCACTTTAATTTTTGAACTATTTCGTTATCTTTTTCCGTTACAAAAATCCACCAAGTCCAAACATATATATCTTGCTATTTTGTAACTTCAACTAATATTGTTTTTAATAAAGCCTTTTAAAATCATACATATATTTGCGTGTATACAAAATGATCATAGCAACATTTAAACAGTTGATCAATACATTTACAGTTTTAAATGGAAAATAATATATAGATTGATAAATACATCCAGAAGACGTAGAATACCTCCGGTTTGCAAAGTAGGAATATAAGTACAGTTACAAAATAAATCTAAAACTATACTGTGATAAAAGCTATCTATAATACAAGAAAAATCTTTAATATCGTCTCTACGATATTAAAATATTATTTATCCACTGAATATTTTAGCACTGTACAGGATTTATTTTAATTATAAGATTTTCCTATATCAAGGTTTTTTTTAAATTAAGATTCGACATAAACATTTAAATGTGTACCTAAGAATGTAAATCAGTCTGTGTCAAACATTTTCGTTTACAGAATTTTAATTTTAATTACTTATATTTAAACTATTATTCTGGAACTGCACTCTGGGGACAGCTTAGGATTTATATTTCATTAAATAATATTCAGTTTCGCTATCTATTTAGGTAATTGAATGTTTAAAGATTTATATAAAGTATTTTGTAATCATTTATATTCATTGTATTATTTTATTGTACGAATATTATCTCTTGGAGATCATCTCGTGGAGATTAAGGAAAAATTATTGGTTAATTTGTAGTAACACAGGCCTTACGCAAACATAGACTTATATTTGCAAATTAAAATTGGTTTCATGATTTTTTACAATAAAGCTAAACTTTCGAGGAAGAAACAATGAATTAATTAATTTCGTCCGAACAATTCAGAATCATTATGATACCAGGCATATAATTGGCAATTTATCAAGCAATATCTTAAAATACAGAATTTATAATTATAATTATTGCTGAAATAATTGATAATATTAATAAATATCAATTTAATAATCTGTTTTATTGCAGTCCGAATGTGTGAACATTCTTATCTATTGTTTCTTAATTTTCATTTTTGCTGGTCAAAAAATTAATTGTTACCATAAAACATATTTTTTTCATTTTCAAATTTTGTATCTCAAAAATAACATTGCTGATGTCGAATGTGCTTTCCAAGCATTTGTATATGCGTTATAAATCCTGTGCTGTATAAGGAAAGTTTCGCATTGTATCGAAAAAGCCATTAAGAACAAACGTGTTCAATCTGTTATATACGAACACTTTATATATCTATTTTCGTCAAGACAATTACGCATAATTTCTACATGTATTAATCTTTTTGTACTTAAGTGTATAAATATTACAAATTATATTCACGCTGTATAAAAAAATTATTATTCTATAATAAAGTTAAATCTCACAGTTCAGAACTTCTACATTACTTTCTTAACAAACTAATTATTTAAAAGTTATAGAAAATGTGATAAATAGTAATATTATAAGTTTTATATATTATTTTTATATATTTTTTTGTTGCTCAATGTTGTTTGTTTGAGGTATATTCTTATAATTTTTTTATAAATTCTCTTTCTATAGAATGTATAAGTATATATT
>VBVQ01005155.1:0-12488 GCA_011636635.1 Tetramorium simillimum | reverse complement strand
GCCCCCCCCCTCCCCCCATTCCTCCTTCGTCGACCTCTCCTTCCGTCTGGTTGCGCGTGCATGCGAGATATGGATAACAAAATGCACCGGTGATGGTGCACGCTCGTCCGTTACAGGGCGCCGTAAACTTTTGATGTGAGGCACTCGACGACGGAGATCCCCCACGTGACCTCGTTTCTTTAACGCCCTCCGATGTGACGTAGGGCTCTTTGAGCATCCTGCACGAGGGTTGGCGGCGAAATATTGGCAAGAGGTATCGAGGTTTGGACGCATTATGTCATGTCGAAAGTTATTTTAGATATGCAGAGTTGCGATATCTGCAATAATGATTTCTACATGTGGTCGATTTGCATAAATTTGGGATAACTCCTTTATAGAACTCGTATAAAATTCATCCCGTTTATCTCACGATAACGTATTTGTCAATAAATAATAAGGGAAGATAAGGGAAGATAAACGTTAAGAAAGTGCTATAACCGACAAATGGATCATATAATTTGATAGACAACGATTCTAAGACACATAAATATCTTGAAAAATTTCAACTTCGAAAAGTCGAAGAAAAATTTCTCGAGACTTTTGCGCAAAGTGCGCAATTCCTGAAATATTTAGAAAAAATTGACTGTATTAAAAAATTCTGACACTAACGTTCAATTGCGCCAACGTTATTTCGGCTTTAAATGAGATGTGTCTTTATTTATTTAGAAAGAAAGATGAAGCTAGACACATATTTAAGTTTCGCTTAAAGCCAAAATAACGATGATGCAACCGGGCCTTAAGCTAGTTATATATTACAGAATAATAGAATTTGACGACAGAAACACTTCTGTTTTAAATATCTTTTAAAATCTAAAAATGGAGGATGAACGAATAAAAAAATTCTGATCCATCGTTTGATCGTTATAGAACGATACATAACGCTATCCTGCGTCAGGGACAAAGTGGAAAATCCGTCGGTTATCCAGTAGGGCGACAGGGGGGAAACACCCTTGGTGCGCCGGATTTAACGTTTAGCGCGACTCTAATGAGGTACGTTCGCGCACCTCTCGTCGTAACCCGGTATTTCTGCGCCAGGTAGACGTGCCCGATTTTTAATAGGGCACACGGCTCTCTCGCGTGCTCTCTTTTTTCTCCGATTTTTGCTCTCCTCACTCCGCTGCCGCACGCTCTCGCAACCCTTTCCATTCCATCTCTTACCTGAGGTCTAGGTAGGCAAGCAGATAACCCGCGGTCCGGGGGCCCCCAAGGGGTGAAAGCACCGCGCCGAAAAGTGTCCGCGCGCCACGCCGTCGAGATTGAAATTCAAATGAGACCGCGAGGATATTCTAATTCCGTGCGGCAACCCCTTTTTTGCATATCGGGACCCACGCAGCTGCCATCGGGGACCCAAATTATATACATCGCCTTTTCCATTCTCTCGTTGCCGCCTTTCTCGGTTTCCCTCTCTCTTTCTCTCTCCGCTCGCTTGTCGTTTTGTTTCCCCTCTCTGTTTCCCTCATTTGCCAAGCTCACGTTTTTCGACACTGCATTTGCGTACGATCTACAACAATCGAGATTCGATAATAGAATTCAAATTCGTCGATGTATCCAAGGGTTACCTTGGACCCGGATTAAACCCCGAACGCCGTGAATTCACGAATTATGTTGTGAATTATACCGTTGCTCAAAGTTACGCGAGATGTAACGATCTTTATTTCTGAAAGCTTCAATAAAGTGAGATCGAAACTTTATTTTATTACTTTGCAGCAAATTTATTAAGCGATTTTCTCTGGTTAGTCTTAATAAAATTTTATATAAAAATATATAAATGCAAATAACAATTGGAATTCTAACGATAATAATACAGTTTTATTTAAAATCCCAATTAAAAATAAAGTAGGAAGCAAATTGTTATTTTAAAATTTAATTGTAAATATCGAAGATAAAAATCTTGAAATAATTTTTCCAATATTTTTAATCAGTTAATTAACATAAATTTAGAAATACGTATAAAACAATAATTTCTATATTTATTTTGTACGTTATGAATAGTTTCATGAATGTACATACAGCTTTTTGCGACACTATTAATTTAAGGCACATAAATTATTTCACTATGTAAAAATAATTTTACTTTTTACGTAAAAACAACTTTTTTATGACCAGTTTTCATTTATAGATATTTTATAGATATATTTTGTTTGTTGTTTTATCAATTTTCTTGCTTCTTGAGCTTTATCCGCTTCTTTCTTTTTTATTTCTCGTTCTTTCGCATGCAGTTTCCGATAGCGCCGCGACAATCGAGAAACGACAGTATGCAAATCTAGTGACGTACCACCTAGGTATCTAGGCTCGAGGTTTACCGGTTACCTCAGAGGGCTTGGATCGATTTTACATTGTAACAAAAAATGAGAAAGGGAAGTGGCAAATGCGAAATAATACCTTTGACAGTGCCACGATCACTGTGCTAACGGAAAAAATATTGATCTATACGCTATGTCATACGCCAGGCTTTCTTCTGCCCATTTCAGTGTTTAATAATTACTAAATTAAAGGAAGTTCATGAATTTAGAATAAATTGATCTGTGACTCTAATTTTTCATACTGAATATCCTTATAATATTTTTATGAATCTTGTGAAGAAAATTGATAACATACAAGCAAATACTCTACTTGAGAGTATTAAATGTAGTTTACCTTAAATATGACGATGTATCTTCGCCAGCAGAAATTCTTGCTAGAATGTATTTTTGCGAAGACCGGCGCCGTTATGGAAATCGATTTTCTTGCCGGAAGTAATGACCGAATGGCTGGAGAGAGAAGTCCATTTCCGACCGGACCGGAGCGATCTTCGGACAGACAGACGCGAAGAAGAAACGTCGAAAGATGAAATATCTCTTCGGCGATACTTCGTCGGTCGTTACTTCTGAATAATATCATGTCGGAAGAATGCTTTGTTTAGTACCTCGTCGCGAGTCCAAGAAGATTTATGATTGTGACGAGAACCTGCCTCGATAGAATGTACAGCCAGCGCTTTTAAAATGACAGCGGGTGTTTGCTGCGTCGTTATATCAGGCTGCAAAAATTATAGAAAGAAGTGAGTCTCGTCCATTACTAGAAAACAAAGCTAAAAAATGAGCAAGCATACTATTTTTTATTATTCTACGTCGATTTTAATTTGTTATTATTTTTAGTATGTCATATATATTACACGGTAGTTGTATTAAACAAATGTGTAAAAAATTATTGAATGATGAAAACTAATACTCGTTCATGCATATGATATACTCACAAAATCTAATTATTAAAATGATTGAAAAAAATTAAAAAAGTTTTCTTTAAATATTTCTGCGGAATTAAACTATCAGAGAATACAAATGTAAATCATTATAATAAAATTTTCAAATTTGTTTCCATTATTAAAAAATGATTGATGAAAGTAATGGAACTAAGAAGTTATCCTCTAGCATAAATGGCAGCCAAAACGAGATACGGTAAAACGTATCGAGAGAAAAAGTGGAAACGCGGACTAAAAAGAAGACTGTGCGCCGTTTTACATAATCAAATCCCACGACAATGTACTAGAATGCGAAGTGCACCCCTTATAGCGCCGGGAGGGTGAAACCTCGCCGCGAACACGCGAGGCCTCCGAAAAATGCAGTTCGCCCTTCTACAATTGCTACATGGACCGACGGACCCAGCGCGGTCATAAGAAGGATTCTTCACGGGGTGCCGCTGGCGCAACCACCCTTCGCAGCGGAATTCCGGGAATAAACCGGAAACACCCACCCATTCTACGCGCGCGAGATCTCATGAATCCTCACGGCGATGAGTGTAGGGGTGACTCGGGGTGGCCCCCGGCGCAATCAAAATGGAGCTCTTGTACATTGACTGTGCAACATATTCAGACTACTCGTGAATAATGGTCGTATCTTTGGCGTGGGGCTAAAAATCGGCATTAAAAGTCTGGCGGCGTTGCAAAATGCAACGGTTGTTTCATGTAACGTTAAACGGGATAAAGTAAAATAAAATAGTACGAGGAAATTCTGTTAACTTTAAAAATGTTTTAAATCACGTGTTTACTAAAATTATTAGCAATGTGAGATTAAAATTGATACTCTTAAATAATGAAACTGTGATAGTAATATAGAATACGTATGTTTTCCAATTTCAAGTATACATTTCTAATACATTTTCGTATACATTATTAATATTATTATTAATATTATAATAATATATTCATTACAAATTTTTACGTTTATTGATTTTTGTAAAATTTTTTTCATCTTTACGATCTTTATTCTTTACGATTTATAAATTAGCATTTCTACAAATTGATAATTACGAAATTTATAACATACGTTTATAAAAAATTGATTAATCTTTGTAAAATTGGTAAAGTCTATTCTTTCTCTATTTGTTTGTACGATTAAATGCATCGACAAAAGTATCATCGTTTATTAATTAAAATTTTTAATTAACAACTTTCGGTTGGTTGCACCCTCGCTGAAAGAAAACTCTACACTTCACAGTCACGATGTGAAATGTAACCCTACGAAATATTTGGTGTATTTGGAAAACATCAGCGGATGCTTCGACAGCGAGAAAAAAAACCCTACGGAATTCCGTAAGAGCCAGAGGGTGGCTTGTGGAGGGTGGCACGCAGCCCGTCGTCAAAATGGACGGGCTAAGCCCGTATAAGTCTAACGGGATTTTCGATCGTAGGTGGGCGGGTGAGTGCAGGCCGCAGTCCGGGGATGAGAAGGAGTAGAACCGAGAGGGTGAGTGCGATAGAAAGGGTGAGAGAGAGAGAGAGAGAAATAGAGCAGGTAAGGGGAGTCCTTCAAGATGGCGGCTATAAGGGATGGTTTAGGGCGCGTGAGGGTTGCGGGTGAGGCAATATATCAGAGGGAGACCCTTCTCGAGGGTTGCTTCGCTCCCGACCGTGGTGGCCGTTACCACCCCCTTTTCTCGTACTCTCCCTTTTTACTTCTCCTTCCTCTACTCCGTTTTCCTTGCCATCTTCTCCTTCTACCCTTCCTCCCTATTTCTCCCGCATCTTTTCTCACTCCCGTCTCTGGCACCCACTCGATCACGACCACCCCCTTAACTCGGCCCCGTACAGCCCCCGGGTCCGTTCTCTAAAGTATAAACGTCACTGGAGACTGATGGAAATGGACGAGATGAGGGGGGAAACGGACGATCGGGAAATGGTGGAAAATCGAATGGGGAAGGAAGAAAATACGAAGGACCAAGGGACTGACTCGTATCCGTCGTTGTTAAAGGAGAGAGAGAGAGGAGGGGAGAGAAATTGGAAGTTCGCCTGATCGCCTAATGCACAGCAATTGCTTTATTTTCAGTAGTGAAAAGATGTTCGAAATAAAACACATTAGAAACATACTGCCGGAAGTTGATGAAAGTTAAATTTCGACACTTGCCTCCGAGTACCGAAAATATAAACATCTTTTAACGTATACGTAAATTTTCAATGTTTTAGAGATTGTCACGTATCATTTCATACAATTAATCAACTTCTAATAAACTATTTAAAAGAAGATTATTGTCACTATCTTAATAAAGGATTGTTTTTAATAATAAAATGTATTAAAACATGTCTTAGTCGTTAAAACGACTACTGTCATAAATAATATAAATTAACTTTTATAAAGTTGACATTAAACTTATATGCAGTTATTATTATATATCCATTGTTTATTATTAATAGCTGTGAGAATATGTCCTACAGCTTAATAAATACATATTATAGATACATATTAGATATTTAGTCTATCTTATGTGTAATGAAATAGAAAAAGAGAAAGCGTACTCAGCTGAGTAAACAAGTGACATAAATTTTTCCGTAATTTTGCGTAAAGAATGAACATCATGAGTCGGCTCCTTCCTACTTTGAATTGAGCTCAAGATGAAAGTGCAACTTGCCTCGCGTTTCGAGCATGGAAAACACGATGTTTAAGTACCCCGAGACGCCCGCATTTTCCCGCCTCGTGGCTCGAAACGAGCGGTAATGAGTGTCAATTTTTTTTTGCTTAGCCACGTTTTACGTTGCACACCTTTCTCCTGCAGTGTTCGTGAAAGAGACAAAAGAACATGAAATTAAGTAAAAAATATTAAAAATTATTTGATTTATCTTCTATTCAAATTAAATTACAACTAATTATAGCAAATTAAAATAATTAATTGTTGCTTATGCTTTATGAGATAATAATAAAATTCTCGCTCTTGTAAAAGTATACAAATTTTAAGGATAATAATTTATCATTAGTGTCAAAATATTGAAATTTTTCAAAAATAAAAAGTAATTTCTTCTCTTCCTTGTTGTATTACTTAGTATCACTGTTACAAGAAAAATGATGAAAGGACCCTTTTTAGAAAACTATCTTTCTTAACTTGCTAGTCCCACTAAGAAAATTCTTTTTCCGATACAAATCGCTATTCTTGCAGTCTTCTAGGCACAGTTCGAATAGATCTTTCTTTCTTTCCTGACTTTTCCTCTCTTCAACTCACACGGAATATATAAAAATTGAAGAAATATAAAGTACATCTAAATAAATATGAAAAATTTTTGTACCTAAATATTTACACATAATATATAAATACGTAAATATGTAAGAACATATTTATTTTTTATAAAAACTGAAAATGTGAAAGATTAACTACGGATAGAAAATTGTATTAAAACACTTTTGAACAGATAAATTTATTTAATTTTAAGTAAAAAATTGTGTTATTTATTCATAGTCCAAAAACTTAATTTGTAAAATATTTAATTCGAAAACTATTAGTGATTTAAAAAAGTTTTAAAATATATTATTACAATTAAGAGCACAAGATTCGGAATATTTATTACAAGAAATGCAAAACTGATAATATTTTTGAAATTAATTCTGCTTCTTTTTTTTTCAATTAAAGAAAATACATACACGAAAACAGGGCCAAAAGCTGAAGAAAGAATGCTAAAATCGTTACGCAACACAAACATGATAAAAAGTTATAGACATACAAAAAGCTTTGCAGGGTGTAAAAGAAATGACGTTAGTGTACAACTCGCTTCTTCCATTCACTGTCTCTTTTATTCCTTGAATACATCAGGAAGCGCAGCAGCGAAGTGAAACGAGAAAAAGAAACCGACGCGACGAAAGACACGATGAAAGTGAAAAGCTCGCGGTAAATATCGAGCGTGTAATTCACTCTTTAAAGAACACTTGAACGATAATTAAGCCGACCTGCCAGTGCCGTGCTAGGAAGCTGGAGAAGCGAGCAGGAATACTTGAACGGAGGAAAGAAGAAGAATAGAGAGTACAGAAATATCAGGGAAGAAAAATAGAGAGAGAGAGAGAGAACCGGAAAGAGAATGTGTAGAAAGAAAAAAACGGAAGAAAATAAAATAGAGAGAAAAAGACAGGAAAGTTAAAGAAAAAACGAGGAACGTAATGCAGAAACTATTACAAGAAGGATAGACGTAACTTAAAAAAATCTTGTCTAATTTTCTTTTGTAAGCGTGACCCGCAAAGACACGTGAACTGCTTTTAATTAGCGACTAGGTGTACTTAGAAGTCGTAGCTAAGAAGAAAAGCTCAAATTAGAACTTATTTATTCATCTGGGTGATTTCTCTTCTCTTCGTTTTCTAGCACGTTCCACAACTTTAAGAATATCTTAATTAGCGCTTTCTCTTCTAGTTGGAATTGCGAACAAATGTGAGAATTAATTATTGTGTATCTTATTTTATTCATTAAATATAGCGCAATTGGTCTTTTAAATCAAGAACATAAATTTAACAATGTTTGATTAAGAATTAAATTAAGCACGTGGATGTGAGACTAGACCAATTAAGATAAGAAAGACTGATAATGATATTGTAACGGACTGCAGATTTATACAAATTTTAACAGTGTTCATATAACGTAAAATGTTAGTTGTTTTACTACACTTGGCACTATTGCCAATGGCTAAAGGAGAAAAAAGATCTGAATATTGATCTTTTTTACTTACAAATGTCAGTTGTTCGCGTTTACTTCGAAGAATTCGTTGATTAATATCCGAGGAATATATTCAATTTTTGGCACATTTCTTTCTTTCTATTTTAATAGATTATTAATATATTTTCAAAATAAATAAATAAAATATCATTAAACAGTTTTTACTGATAAATTTATTATCAGAAATACACATGCAAGTAGTATTTATTAGTTGTTTAATAATTTGAAAAATTGACGATAATCTCTGTATTTATTTGCAGTTTTAATTCTCTACAAATTGATTGTAATAATTATTATTCTTTACATATTATTAAAAATTATTAAAAATATTGTATTACATCCATAATAGTTTGTTTAGTTTGTGCATAATTTTAAATATTTTTTAAGCAATTCATTCCTATTAAATAAATAAAAACAGATTTGTTCACTTGGTTTAATTTGGTTATTTGTGCCTTTTGAGAAATAATTCCAACACTAAGGAACGAGGTAGGTAGTCTAATAAATGGATGAATGCAGTCTAACTCTTTGCCTAAATAAATAAAAGCATACCGAAAGGGTGTCGACTCCATGCATTTCTCCCCTTTTTTTGCGCGGGAGTGGGCGAGCCAGAGCAGCAACAGCAGCAGCGACAACGGCAGCGACGGGAGGGTGAGTCGTACTCAGCGACGTTTTATACATCGTCGGGTTTCATGCGGCGGGGTAATTTTTTTATTAGCTTGAAAACCACTCGACCCGTCGTCGTCGCTGTCGTCGTCGTCGTCATCGTCGTCGTCGTCGTCGTCGTCGTCGTCGTCGTCGTTGTCGTCGTCGTCGTCATCGTTGTGTCGCGCATGTCGGTGAGATCCACCACTCCCCTTTCCCCCGAGAAAGAGATCGACTACCCCTTGTGCGCCCCTGTGTCCATGTTTTTACTCTTTTTTCCTCCCGCTGTTCTCCACACCATCGTTGCCATCTCAGATTAATCGCGACTTCCCCGTCCACATTTTACTTGTCAAACAGTCAAAAGAGCCACACATTCATTTTTATTAAGTAGTTTTGCGCAAATTAAGAGCATGCACTCGCGCGGCTTTATTAACTCGCGCGTTCTCATCTTCTCATACTCCCCTCTTTGTTTTTGTTTCAGCCGCTATCCAACGAGAGACGAGACCAATTATGCGACACGACGATCGGCGCACAAGTACGGACGTGAGTATAGAACGCATTGTTGAACTTGGAGTTATTTTGGATGGCAGACGGCCGATTTCGAGCGTTAATGTTAGGGGCCCAGCGTGTCTGGGATATAATTATCACGAGGACCAATTAAGTATTCTCGTTTGCGGTCGATTGCTCATTCGTTATTAATCGCGCACGTTTAATGTAATTTTCGCCGACAGTTTTCGTTAGGCATGATCCTGAAGATTATCACGAGGATAATTAATTCATTACTGATAGCCTTTCAAAAAAAGAGTGCACTGTTAAAAATTTACAATTATTTTTAGTTACTTAATTTTTAGCAAATTACTACTGAATATTAAGTACTTAGCGTTCTTCAATTAGATATTTTCGGTAAGTGGTATAAGATTTGCAAAAGAATTGTTTGCAGTACTCTTAACTGTAATCTGGCGTGAATGGCCGGCAAATTTCAGCTTCGGCAAATTCCGGAGGAAAATTAAGGTACTTTTTCTCGACAGGTTAAAGTGTCAAGAACTTAAGACCTCGAGAGCAACCCCTACTCGGGGTGTCGGGACTGCTTAGAAACTCTTAAAGGGTAATAAACTTGTTTCACGTGCACGCGTCGCTTATTATAACGAGTTTGAGAAATGTCGACAGGTTCGCGTTCTTCTGTTCAAGATATTTGTCAGGTCACCAAACAAGATTACAAAACGGGAATTCAAACGCAGGCTCTTACATTACTCGTGATATTTATGTAAGTAAATGACACATAAGAATCGCTGTAAAAGTACAAGTATTCTTTACTCCGCGCGCGAAATATCGCGTGAAAAGGTGGTATTTATTTTTCCGTTTGTATCTCAATCTCAAGAAATGCGTAATGTTAAACAATCCTCGCGATTTCGAGAAATCCCTCCTTTGGCGCGGTAAAAGTAGACCCGCGATGCGCGATCGTGTCAGAGTCATAGGAACGGAAGCCATCGTAGGGAGGACCCTCCGGTATTAATGCGAAGGAGAAGCCCTCGGTTCCCCCGATTCTTCCAATCACCGACATAAATAAATCGCGCTTCTCGTCTATTCCTTCACCGTCGGCCGGAATCCCCGCCACTCGATCAGGCATCGCGAATACGCGTCAGCGTGCATAAGAAGAAGAAAAAGAAAAGTGATCGGATAGGACGATTGTGCCGCGCTCCCGCGATCGGATCGGAGATCTGTCGTTAAGCCGCGCTTACTCTCTGCCAGTCCCGCGGAACGATGTGTAATCAGGCCGACGTTCCCGATTTATTTGAGACAGCTTTATCACCGCCGCGACCGTACAATACGGCCGATATATCGGCGACGATAAAGGAGATGTATTTTTGCACTTTCTCCCGGGTGACACATCGTACGCGGCGCTCTCGCCTCGCCTCCCGAAACAGATTTATCACCGTTTCCGTAATGTACATACCATTGACGTATTACATTAGCGAATGTGGGGTGGGCTACATATTTTTATGTATAAATTCTTTTCCTAGTTATGTCTGTTTTTAGTCGTCCCTGTTTTTATGTACACTGAGAGAAAAATATGCTTACTTTTGGCCTCGATCATAATTTTATAATATTTTTAACGATAATTATGGTTAACTTCACTATATGCATCGTTATGTTAATCATAATTATCGTTAGAAATATTATAAAATTATGGTTGGGCCAAAAGTAAATGTCACAACTATCTATTTTTCTCTCATTGCCAGCATATATTTCTTCCCAAGGTGCAGATTTCTTTATCTGATTGTAGAATTATTCCTTTCAGAAATTATTATAGCGATATATTTTTAAAAAATATTCATTTATACTAAATTTTAACGCGCACTATCGGTGTTGAACAGTGAAAATAGCGTAACGAAACGCCGTAAATTGGAACATGAGAAGGCAACTGTATGGAATCCCGAGGCGAATTCTTAGGGGGAAGGGTTCTTGGTACGACGCTTAAGCATGGACTTTAACCATTAGTCTACGAGCCATTAACTAAATTATGCAAGCATCGCCGAACTCCTGCAAACGTAGCACGCGTAAACTTCAGCCATCGCGTTGGGATCTGGATCGATCGAATTATTCATACCATCCACATATGCTGCTCTAACTTACGTTCATCATTAGCCCTTCGCGACCCAGTACGAAGTTTCGCAGTTATTTTTGCTCGTAAACTCCACGTAATAGATACCACGTGTATTATGTTATAATGAATATCAATGCCCGTCGTTGTTCGGTTTTCAGTGTATTTTATGAGAAGCATCTTGAACGTATTACTGCTTTGGAGAATAAATTAGCGATCTTATTACGACGAAACGCAATTAAAAAAACTTGTTCGTGTGACCATTGCTTTGCTTAGATCGTCTTTTTTGCGGGTATGTCTTTGAAAAGAAGCAATTTATCAGGGGTAGTTTGAACGCGAATTGATTTTGCATTTATTTGCAGCGTGCTCGAGTTTTTGAATTACGAGAAACTAAAACTCCCCAAGTTGGACTCGGTCCCGAGAATGTCCCGCTAGTGCACAGGTGTGGCTCACGGGAGGGTCGTTAACGCGCAGCCTCAACTTAACTCCCGGCGATTAATCTCCCCACGCTAATTATTTAGCCGGTTACCAGGAGAGACCCGGACGGTCGAATAACGGCATTCCGTTATCGGATGTAGCAGGATCGTTCGAGTGGAGTGGCGGCCGCGGGGTGCGGCAGGGGTATCGGTGGCAAGTACGGGGTTTAGGGGAGGGTGAGGTCTCGAGGTTCGGTCGCGCTCACGAGGATACGCTCGCACGAGGGGTTGGGGTCTCGCGCAAGAGTAAATTGATTAGAATTAAAGGGTTGGCTGGCAGGTGCTGCTACGGAGGCTGTTGCAGACCTACCCGAGGAAGAAGAGACCCCGAGGAGAGCGAGTAGCGGCGAGGAAGAGCCACGTAGCGAGAGGAACGGAGGGAATCCAAGCTAGAGGGAAAAGCAGCAGGACGTGGGAGGGAAAGGGGCCGAAGGTACAACGGTGACCACAGCCTCGACGCTGATTGGTCGAGTCAAGTTTGTGGCAAGATGGCTGGCTGGCTGGCTGTTGCCACCGCCGCTGCCGCAGCTACTGCTTCTGCTTCTGCTTCTGCTTCTCTATACTCACGTCGTCTCCCTTTCTAGCCCTCGCGCCCACCATTACCCTCCCCGCGCTCGCCTCAACCCTTCCTTCTAGGCTCTCTCTACGGCCGCTGCCGTAGTTCCCTTCTACGGCGGTCTCTAAGATGCTTTACCTATGTGCCAAATAGATGTATGTACGTGTACACGCCTGTTCGAAACAATGCCGGGCGTGCAACCACCCTCGCGCTCGCCCACTACCCTTTCTCCGGC
>VBVQ01005154.1:0-12502 GCA_011636635.1 Tetramorium simillimum | reverse complement strand
TTAAATTGTATTTGAAAATTATAAAAAACTAAAAAATAAATTTTTTTACAGCGCTATTGGTATAAGAGGTGCTATATAAGTTTGTCCAGGGTTACAATTCTATTTATAGTTTGCCAATAAGATATATATATATACATATACATATTGCATCATCTTGAAAAATTAAGATTTATTTTTCCTTCTGCTTTCAGTTACTAAGAGTAGGACCAATTATGTAATTTACAAGAAATAATTCTGATAAGAGATAATCTTGACCTTCGAACTTGAGCTATTATTGATTGATATATTAGTGATTACGAAATCCTCTCATAATCATTAGAAAATAATGTACACTTATTTTCTAAAATTGTCGTTTCATGACTATTCCTTCACAGATGTCACATATCTAAAATAAACGTAAAAAAAAGAACACAAACCCAGAAGTCCCACCAATAAGGAACTTTATTCCGTTTGGTACAGTCTTTTGGCTGCTCATTTTGATTAAATTGACTAAACTTGTTGATCGCGTCAATATTAATCGAGCTATATTAATCACGTGTGTTTTCGTACAAAATGATTAACAAGAATCACCGGACGTGAACAAAATAAAATAATTAAAAAAAAAATTTGTCAGAGAAGCCGTGTCCTGCCGGGTGCACCGTTCATGAACACAGAAGAAATCGGAATGGTCGGAATTCGGTTGGAATCGTATATTCGCGATTGCCCTTTGGACATTCACGGCATATGTCATCAGCTGATACGGAATTACGGAAGTAGTGGAAGCGCCATCTTTCCAAAGCATTGATACTTCGTTAAACTTGTGGATGCTTCGCGAAGGTTGCGCCATTGTGGATTTACTAGCAGCGTCGTATCTATATATTCATGCATTTATGATTATTGATTATTATTGACATATATTTTGAAATTTCTTAAAAATGTATATATAATAAAATGCGTTAATAAGACAAAACGCTTGTGTTGTCTTCGCATCTACTCTCATAAATTAATAAAAATAAAAAAAAAGTTTAAAACCACGTTTCCTGAAACTTTGAAAAATTTAAAATGTCTCGAAGAGTTCCTAAAGATTTTTTTTATCGTTTATTAAAAGATATTATCCCAAAACGTTGTCTTAAAGATTTTTAGAAAGACATCTTTAAGATTTTACTAATAACTGCTTTTTTAAAAAAGGTAAAAATTTTTTTAATTTTTGCTAAAAAAGTTCGAACTTCCAACAAACGAGTTCAAATATTTAAAATCTTAAACGTGTTATATTGCTGTTGGGTAATGAGAACAAATGTGAATTGTAACATTTTTAATTCTGAAACAATGTAGATAAAAACTTCTTTTATTTCTATTTACATAACATAGAAACTTGTACAATTTAACTTAAAGACAGCTTGGCAATTCTAATTTATTTAATATTACAAACTAAAACTACAAATTCATAATTGTTTAATTACTATCTTATACCATAAATATTTTTATATATAGAATAGTGAGTTTTGTGCTTATTGATCCGTTAAAGTATCGTGCGATGTATTGGATAATGGTAACTCAGGTTCTGTCAAGGATACTATACGTCCACATGAATCTGACGACCTAAAATTGATTTAGCTTTACATTCAACTGATCATTGAACAAGAGCATTATTTTTAGAGTCTGAAGTAATACAAGTGTGAATACAACTTACACATCTTTTAAAAGATGCAAGACTTGCTTATGTTCTATTCCTTCCAGCCACAAATTCAGTAATTCCTCTCGTTTACATCTCAGCAATTGTTTGCAGGCATTCAGATTCTCCTTCACTGCATGAATCTTCTCTCGCGATGACGTAACTTTCTCAGATAGTGCACTGAATATCTAAATAATAATGTAACGGATAAGATATGTGTTTGCAACAATATTCGAGTTTCTTGCTAAATTCAAATGTCTATATTTACTTGCATAACTTCCATTAGATCCTGATCGTGCGACGAAACCAATTCTTCCAGTCGTTGATCGCTTCGTTTGTACTCTTTTTCCAATTTGGCTTTCTCAATCTCGCGTTGCTCGTTTGTTTCGCTTGCTGATAAAGCGCGGATCACTGAGATTAGCAAACCACTCTACAAGGCACACAAGACACATGTAAATTTATTCGATAATGCCTCGCTGTAATACAAATCAAATTGAAGTAACTTTTCATAATTATCAGATATACTTACCGTTTCCTTTGTCGGTTTAATCCCTCTCGGTGGTTTGATAGGAGGCGTCATATTCATCTTCTAATTGTAAGTGGCTACAAAATAAAAGCAATTTTTGTTCTGAGATCAAGAGGTTAGCCTTTCTCAATTTAATTCTTTACGATATAAGTGGAAAAGAGTTAAGACTTCTGTGGTTTTATAAAAGATTAAAAAGAGATTCATTCTCTTTTTGGTTAATAGAGATCAGCATATTAGAGGAAAAAAGAATTAAGAGAGAAAATCTCAAGCGTGATTCAATAAAAAGATAAAGCGGCAGTAAAAGGATATAGCGATAGGAAAAGGTTATAGCACGCGATGTCTGATAGCCCCAAAGAAAGGCCTTTTGCCAGACTAATGGCACGTTAAATACCTCCAAAAAGATTTTTAACTCTTTACCCTCTTATCGATATATTATACGGTTAAAGGTACGCATATAAATGAGAAAAATATGACAAAATATCCTACCAGCTCTCTTAAATTATAATTTCCGATGTGTTTTGAATATAAGATGAGATGAGATAATTTCGTATTATAATTTAATCGTCATGTCAGGTTAAGTTATTGTATACGAGTCACAATTTTTTCTATTCCAATTGCAAGTTCTCTCCAGTCCAAGTCAGCTGTTTTCTTGTCAACAAAATTCTCTCCTCGCGTCGCTCCCTCTTTATTCACACTTGCCACGAGCCGCGTGAGAGCGGAATGGAGGACAGAGCGCGGAAAGGAATTTTTAATCAGACATTAGAATTGGAACGATTTCCTGAGCAAAATCTTGATAGAAGAAATCGTCTGTAAATCTTTTACTTCAGTCGTTCATACCTTAAAATCAGATTGTATGTTCAGATTAAAAAAAAGAAAAGAAAAACCAAAGTAGAATATAAACATCTTTTTTCTTCAATTGCACTTTTTACACTTACCTGCCGTAGTCCAACTTGTTTCTGCCGCAGTTAATAAATGCATACGTGTGTCAAGGAGACGCGTTATTATGCATACTTGCAGAATTTGGAATACATTTACAATGTTGCAAAACACCTCCATGAAAAACTTCCTTCGTCGGCCAAAACAAAATGCATATTAGAGCAATAAAGGTAGTAATTGCTAAAATATTTGAATCGGTTATCGATAGAAAATAATAAATATATTGGAAGCCAAAGACAGTCGAATTTTATTAGTATCTTAAAAACAAATTAGCACGTGATGCGACGTATAATCAGGCTGATACATTTTTATGTGTTTGAGAATATGCATTGGATATAAATTAGCGAATTACAGATACTTGCGGTGATGTTATTTTTTTCTTCACTTTTTAAATATCACAGAATAAATTTTATACAATATCCTTATTATATAATATATCTTAATTCTTGGTTATGATGATACGGTTTGCATGTGTATACATGAAAAGAAATTTAAAAATCAACAGCCAATCCTATCAAGAGAATACGAGGACTTTGTAGAAAATGTAGAATTTAACATATTATGCACACATACACATATTGTATATACATAGTTTTCTGTTTTCTTCCGTTTTGTATGTATCTACGCGTATATTTTAAACTTCTATGTTAACATATATCTTATAAATATTAATTATATAATTAAGTGTATATATAAATTATATATACATAAAAAAATTGTATAATTATATAATTAATACATAACATATATAAATATATGTATAATATAGGATTAATTATATCAATATATAACCCTTATATGTAATATACATATATAATGCATGTCTTACGCATGTATTTCAAGTAATGTGAGGCCATCTTATAAGAATTTGTTTTTGTAACAGTGCAGCTGAAAAAATAGTTGTCTTATCTGCTATAACAGCGCAATACTGAACAGATTTCTCATGTTATATCTTAAATTTATAAATAGAAGAAGTAAAAGAAGCCGAATTGTATACTACGTAAGTCTAAACTACACAAGGCAATTTTTATACCGCAATTTATAATGGAGTCTGAATTAATTATATTCTCTCTAAGCACCAGAGTACATCTTTGAAAATCATTATATTCTGAATGAGGCAAAATAAAAAAAAAATATGAATACGCTACTTAATTTGTGACAAGATAAAGTATAATAAATTGTATAAATTACTTAGGAATGTACCCTGTTGATGAAAATAATCAAGTTGCACATAATCGATTATGCTTATGATGGAAAACAAGTATTCCTTTGAAATGGTCAAATATATTTCGGAAGGAGGAAGCTTTCCTGACTTTACATCTGTGGTAACTGATCGATCGGTGTGGCAAATCTGAAGTCTTCCGGGAAGAGCTTGCTCGCATGCGGATACATCAATTTGTACGACTGTCGGATCGTGACGTCCGCAACACCGGCGATATCGCCGATTTCCTTCTGTGACCTCTTGTCATCCGACGCCTGTGCAAGATAAAAATGCATGAAAATAAAACAATCCCCGTTTAACTGCCGAGTGCAATGTCGCTGTAGTTTTATGTACCTGAGATGCCATATAAATTGCCGCAGCGGCGACAGAGATGGGTGATCTTCCAGGTACAATGTCGATCTCCACTGCTTTCCTAGCGATATGTGTGGCAGCTCTCTGTACCATATTGGGAAGGCCGAGATTCGAGCAGAACCGCGACATAAAGTCACCGGTAGTGATGAGATCCACGCTAGTTTCGAGAGCCTTGAGAATCAATTTGAAGCACCGGCCGATTTCCTTCTTGCTTATTTTACTGACTGCACAAATCTCCTTGAACGTGCGCGGCACTCCCTCCTGCCGGCATGCGATATATAGACACGCGGAAGCAATCGCGTCATTCGAACGACCCTTCAGGTTCTTGCCATCATGCACTTGCTTGAACAAAGTGTTGGCTCTGTCCACAATGGTTTTCGGTAAATTGATACGATCTGCCATACCGTTGATCTCGCGAAACGCATTGAGCAGAGCTCTGTCGGAACTACTCATCTGAAAGGAATATACTCTCATTTGGCAACAATTTTGTCACATAAAGTAATAAGGAAAAGAAATTGAATACTGACTGTACGGCGATTTTGATACTTGGCGGTCCCAAAACCATCAAAAGATGCAGCGCCTGTTCCTGGTCCGATCATCGTGGACAAATCTGCACCGTTGAGAAGTGGATTCTCTGGACCGCCGACGCGCGATGGATCCACTCCTGACTTCTCGTTGCTAAATGTCCTCCATTCTGAACCGACGTCTATTACTCTGTAATATAAGGAACATAAGAATGTCATATTTATCACAGCTAAGACATAATGCCAGACATAACTGTTCCAATATTCATTGCCTGCGATCATAAATGCGTGTTATCAATAATGCTCCAGTTTTAACAAGTATGTTATTTACATAGACAGTCTTCAAATTGGAATGCAACTTTCAGCGCTGGTAGTGTAGTTGCCTCACTTCTCTAGCTGCAGCAGTCACAGCAGAAAGTGATGAAAAAATGAATAATGTCATTATTGTTTCACAGCACACTCGCAGTGTACTAACTTGAATTTTGGAACTCTATACACAGTGCTGCCAGTGCTGAAAATGGGTGCTTTTCAGCAATGACACTGTGTAACACAGTGAATCATTTCATCTCTCTTTAACATTCAGCAAACAAGGATAAAATGATACACTATGTTACACAGTGTTGTCTGTGTACATTGCTGGAAAGCACCCAATAAATATTGGAACACAGCCTAACTTGTATTTACAGTTCTTTTACCTATCCCCTACAACCAATCCACATTCCGAACAAATTTGATCTCCTGCCCTATAATCTTCTATAAGTGGAGCATCTGGATGTGCGTAACAACAAACTTTGTTTGTAGCGTTCCTGCAAAAGATTTTAAGAATAAAATATTTCTCGTTCGCGAAATAAAAGAATTTCGTTGAGATGGATCGCTTATATAAATAAAACCTCATGTTTCCGCCGATGTTAACGAGCGAACAAGTTTTTGATTTTATCTCCAATGTTGCGAACGTTAATATCGAAGCGTAATACAGCTTTATGATCGTGCAATTTTACTTTGAATTAATTATTAAGGTTTATATCACAGCAAGCCTTGGCGCAATTAACATTTTCTTATGTTGATTTCTATGAAAAGTGCATCTTGCACAGTAAATAAAATCGTACGGCTGCACGCAAATCTTAACCTTTAGCTCAGCTCCGATACAGATACGATCTCAAACGCGATTCGCGACGACTGTTTTTATCTCCGATGAACGACTGCCGACAGTGAGATTTAATTTTTGATGAAGCTTACCGTGACGAACTTGCCATATTTTCACATTCGCGTGATAATCAACACTATTCTACAATATCCGAGATCCGGACCCACTACCAGGGACGGCAAGAAACCAATTGCAATTTGCAAGTTGCAACTGCTTAGAGTGCTGCCACCGCTCGGTAGTCGCCAGCTACACTCTCTAGAATTTAATTTCTGTGCTGGATACGAACGCACCCTAGTTTGCGTTCAGCAAACGAAGCAGTTCAATAAAATTACGATTGGTTCTTGCCTTGAATTCTTTTCGCTGGCTTCAAGAGTAGAAGCCAATAGTGATAAAGAATTACTGAACTGCTCTTTTCGCTGAACGCAACTTAAGTTTACGATGACGCTATAAAACAATGCAATTTTATGTCACTCACATTCTACAGTTTTTATTTAAAAAATCTTTCAAGAATTACAATAAATGACCTACAGTATAATGTTTTTCTTTCTTATACGTTAAGACTAATTATGTACTAACTTTTTGGTTGTATTTTTTAATTATAAATATTTTTCTAACAATTTATTAATTATTTGGCTACTAATGTTTAATGGATAAAACTTAATAAAACATATAAAATGATACAATACACTTAGCATAATAATAAAATTTTTGTTTGTAGAAAAATCACGGCTTCTCCATAAAATTAATATGTAATTAATATATAATTGATGACGTAATTTATAACATAGCAGGAACAATAAATGTTTATAAAAAATAACAAAGTTGAATAGTCATATTGTTTAATTAAATCGCTTTAATTAAGTATAAAATTATAAATTATTTTGCTGAATTATTTTTGTCTCCAAGTCTAATGTCGATAGACCCTTCTCCGCCGTGATAAGGCGGAGGCTGCGTTTGATTAGGAATTTCCGGGATTGTTGTTGGCAACTGCGCGGGTGGTGGTGTTTGACTCTTATCAGTCGAAGTTTCTTGAATGATGACGATTGGCTGCACCCAATGATTCCCTTGATGATGATTATGTCCTGGAAAGTGCCCTTGCTGCCACGGTCCCCCATCGGGATACGGTTGCGGCGTATGTCGCGTGTCGTCAGAAGCAATAATCATCTACGAGAGAGCCGTGAAATAAAAACTATGTTCGAACTCAATTATGATAAAATGCCTTATGAATATATCAATTGTAATATTTTTCTAAATTTTGAAATATTTTAAAAGTTAATCTCGACCAAAGTCCAACGAATTAAATAAAAAAATTTAATCAACCATTTTTACGCTCTTTAATTTTTTTCGATCAAAAGTTGCACGAGACGATTTTTCTTAAACCTTGGAAAATATTAACGTAGACGTTTATAATTACCCGAGAAGAGTTATTGCTTACATAAAAGACTGATTCATTGCGAAAACATTGCGTTTGAGAATTTGAAAATTGTTGTAATTACTGTAAGTGCATACTAACTATATCGTTCGTCCTTGGGTTCTGGCATACCCACTCGACGTCGGAACTGAATCCATTGTTCCGATTCATTTCTAACCGTTGCGCAGTTCCCCAAGACATATCTTGGCGAGGATAGTTGGGTCTTCCATTTGGGTAGCTCGGGTAATTCGACCACCCCGGATGAGCTTCAGTCCATCCCTCGATGGCTGCGAGCAATACAACGGCGAGCAACAACATCTTCTTCATTTTCTATCGTTTAAAAGAAAAGATTTATACGTGATGAATGCACGAGTATTATGTAATCAAATGTAAATTTATTTTTGCGTTTAAGATTAATAAATCACCCGCATTCATAAATTTCTTGAAAAAATCACTTGCCGATACATCAATTGCAAATAACTGCGAAATGATTTGGATAAGAATTTGTATAAAATAGAATCGAGGTCAAGGCAGATTATGCTTCGCTTTGTAAACTACAGCGAATCATACCGAATCCCGAACTTTTCATGAATTGCAAACTACACACAGCACTTTATAAATTTTAAAAAACTTTAGCGACATTGTTAAGCTTCCGTCAAGTCGCGTGAAAAAATATGCAATATTTTTAACTACGCAAGGTAGGATAGACCGAGGCGAATCGGATCAAAGTAAGAATTGAGATCTTATTTGTTACATTTATCAATATATTTAACCATGTAAAATATAAATAATAATTATTTGTATTTTACATGATAAGATATATTGATGAATGTAAGAAATACGATCTCAATTCTTACTTTGATCCGATTCGCCTCGGTCTACCCTATATAATGTAAAACGGTCTTTTTAATCCGCGGATCGATTGCAGCTTCATTTGTTTCACTTACAATAGTAACTAACACAGTGTCTGCGGAGGAACAAACGGAAAGCTGCGATTAACGCGGGAAAACCTCGGCTAATGAGCCGATATTACGACGTCGTTTCCTTATATAGCGAATTATTAACAAGCAACCTCGGCTCATCCGGTGCCCCATGAATTCAATTAACACGATCAACCGTACGTAAAACGGGGATTTTGATCCATCAATGACGTCACAGACGTTTACGACGCATTTGCGATTTATATAATATGTAATATATAAAAATCAACGAGATTCTCCGTGCTATTAAAACCGATTAGGATCTTCTTTCTCTCCGATTCTCTCTCTCTCTCTCTGTTTCTTACGGAGATTCGTCGTAATACCGGTTTGGAGTTTTGAGCGAACCGGTATCGCGAAATTACGCGAATCGCCTCGCGACGGCTGCCGCTATCATTAAGCATCGAATTACAGGATGCCGTGTGCCGGCGGCCGACGCGGAATTATTGTAATTTATGTCACGGTTCATCGCCACGCCGCCATCGCGCGCATACGAAAGGTCAATGAATGTCGCGCTGGATACGCCGCGCTTTTTTTCTCAGATTTACGGAATAGACGATTTCCTCAACATTCATTTGCGAGTTAATGTACGTTAAACGAAAATGTACGGATCGACCATCTCGCCAGTATCTTACAAAAGTCTATTCGTTCTTGGAAAGTTTCATATCTAAGAGTTTCCTGAATGAGGACATTAATGTTTCTCTGAAATATTTTATTTGGTTTCCGGTCGACGTCGAGCGGAGTATTTAATCTATCCGATAAAATTAAAATTTAAGCAAATAGGTTTTTTTTTCTTTAATAAAGTTCGCATTACCGTTTGGAATAACTTAAACTAAACGCTTTTAAATCAATTGATTATACTAATTTTTTCTACAAAGAACTTTAACACCGATAATTCGTTTCGCGATTATTCTATAAATAAAGAGACTATCTTTACGATTTATAAAAAGTAATCAATGTGGAGACGACATGCTGGACATGTAGATAACGTTTTCATGAGTTTTCGTAAAAAAATTGAGTTTTGTATAAATTCTCAAATGGTGTTAAATGGTGCGCACTTCGAAAATATTTATCATTAATTCACTTGATTACACTACAGCATTTTTTAAAAAAAGTTAAATTTTGTCGGACAGTGTTATTATATATAAAATAAACTAATATACAAACATTTTATTAAATTTTATTTATATCTATTAAAAACTGCAGTCTTCTCTCTTTTCAATGTAATTTTTGTTTTTTCAGTAACTGAATGTATTCGCAAATGACAGCTGATTAGTTTCAGTAACTTCCATGGGACAATATTAATAAAATCTGAATACACGTATACTGACAGCACAGCACTATCACATGATTTGACAGCTGTAGACGACACGAATAAAGCCAAGTCATAGCGCACGAAATGCTTGATATCTAATAGCCAATCGGCATCGCGGAAAAGCGGTAACAATTAATTTTTTCATACCTCTTTTAAGATAGGAGGATAGGAAATTAAATCTTACATGCCTCTTTTAAAATAGGACTAGCGACATAGCGCGCGCGCGTCTTGTCTCATTTCTTGTAATCGCAAATAAAGGAAAAAATTTATAAATTTTAAAACTTATATTGTAACAATGTGGAAAATCGTAAGAATAAGGAGGCAATATATTTAAAGACGTGCAAAAGTAAATAAATAAATAAATTCAGAAAAACTTACTCTTTCGGTAAAATGTATCGCACGCGATTACATACCGACATTCTCCAGTAGCGCCGAGTAACACTCCCGACTGGCAGATGGAGTCACCAGAACGAATTAACGTTGCAAACGGCATTCCTCGACGGAAGAACCCGAAGAACTAGTCGCGCTACATCCGCCTTCGAAAAACAGATCTCGGGCACCACGGATCGACCGCATTTCTGTTGCATTCAGCCACATTCAGCAAGTCTCGAGGTTTCTAAGATCAAATATTTCAATCTTATAAAGTCACTTTTAAATTGGAATCTAAGCTATATGAGAACTCTAACTCTAACCCTGCTAAAATGACTTGATACATTTTGAAAAAAAATATCAAGATGTTCAAAGATTTATCCAGCTGTAGCCATACATTTCGCCCCTTTGTCAAAGACTGACGGATCAGTTTTACGGCGACAGCCCGGCTCGCCGTAAAACGCTCGATTATTCCGAGAGCTCTGCGCTTTTATCGCGGATCGCTTTCAGAAAAATCCTCCACGAATATCGCTCGGCTTCTTTCCTCTCCGCCGGCATTCTATTTTTTCTCTTCGAAACCGGGCAACGGTCCAATCGACCACGGTCGTGTTCCGCGAGCCGGAGTAAAACGAACACAAGGTCCTCAATGAACGAAAACACTTCTCGTCGAGGAGTGTGGTCGGTCGAGCGGAGCGCGATGCCTCCGCGGCTGTGTCGCCGTAAGAAACGCCTCTCGGACTTTTCGCTATCGCAGCTTCTCTATCGCCGATTACTTTCGAGTTCGAGGAAGCCGCGCTTGAATCACTCGCGTTAATTCGAACGTTTCTCCAGCTTTTTACTTCTCTCTTTTTTTTCTCCCCCTTTTTATTCCGATACGCGCCACATAGATACATATACATGTGCGAGGGGGACTCTTCGGGCTTAATGCCTCTCTTATTACCGCGCGCAACTATTGCCTTCCTAATGAACGCCGTAATTTATAATGCGCGGCGGCCGCTTTTGTCGGTTTATTGGGCGCGGAAACCGGGGGACTTCAAAGGCATCCCCTTATCATTTATGTGTCACACGTTATTCGAACGGCTATCGCCGGGTTATCGATCCTCCCGGTTATTTTGTAATTCGGTTATTTTTGCGCCCCGCAAATTGAACGCGTGTAATTACGCGATGACCGAGCTAGACGATAATCAAACGGGGCAGAGGCCCCGTCAATTAGTATCGCGTTCCGATATTAACAAAGTTTCGGCATTCGGTTAGATTTGACAATTTTACGCATCGCTGATTTTATTATTCCAATTTAAATCGCCGGTTCGCCGCGGCGGCGTTTCGAACGTCGATATCGAATGTGAGGAAAAACGGGGCAGAGGATGGCGAAACGATAATGCGAATTTAATGTATGCGCAAATACATTAAAAACGCATTTACCGTTTAATGTACAATTGTTTCATATTATTAAAAGCGAATTAATATCTCATTATGGATTCAGTAACATTGCGGAAAGAGGGAAATTCTCGCCGCGGACGATTACTGCTCGGCAGCTCGTCTCCTTCTTCCTCTCTTCATTTCTTCCTTTTCTCCGGTGCAACTTTTTCTCGATGTGAAATAATTGACGCGTTTCTCCATCGTGGCGATCCCACGAAACGCGCGCGCATGTATAGATCCGACATACACACACATTGGGGGGGAGGGAGGAGGAGAGGAGGCCGTGAACATCAATGCGTCCCTTCGCGCGGTGACAGACCGCATGTCCGTCGCTGTCGGCCGGGGACAGAAGGAGAGAAGGCGGAGTTCACGAGCGGTCGAGTGTTCGAAATCGAGAATACATCCTCGCGACGACAACGACGACGACGACACGCCGCGCTGATGGTGTGGGAAGGAATCTTAGTTGTAATGCGGACTACGGAGAGCATTATTTATTAATAGCAAACCCGATGATGCGCGAGCGCGCGTATACGCGCGCGTGCATGTGTGGGTACCACCGCCACGAGGGAGTGGCGTGGCGGAGCGCCATGCTAGAGCGAGCGCAACAGCACGATGAATCGTGGAACGGATCCCTCATGCTTCTTCCCCCCCCCCTTC
>VBVQ01005153.1:0-12510 GCA_011636635.1 Tetramorium simillimum | reverse complement strand
CTCGATATATATACAACACACATATATATATATATATATATATATATATATATATATATATATACAATATATATGTGTATATATATATATACATATATATAAAACCAACGATTCCAATTTTGCCTCTTTCTTTTGCACTTGTTCTCCATCGAAATAGCAACGAGTTCCAATACGATAACAAGACCTCCTCTGTACAAGCTACCTTTCTTGTTACCTCCCTTATCGAAACATCTCGCGCATGTTCACTGATACCGTAATATAATTTATGATCCTCGATTGTAACATAATAGCTTTAATATAATAGTTCCTTATAAACAAACAAGTATTGTCTTAAACTGGTCTCGGACCAAACAAATGAGTGCGAACAAGCACGAATGAATAATCGCCATGCTCATTCAAGTAAATTCACTTCCGTAATTATAATTAATTTAGTTGTTTTCATCCACGTTTTACTCTGGCAAATATAACAAATACAATCGTGCTTGTACAAAAAAAAAAATGCCACGAAAATTGGAGATTCTCGTTAAGACTGTCGTAAAAATAATTGATATAATGCCGGCGATTAGTTCGAAATATGATCCATGCAAGGAACGGCCATTTTTCGCGTCTCTTAGTTTCACGCACCGGCTGGTAATATCTACTCAGCCAGAAAGAATTCATTAGGACCCGCGAAATTACCTACGATCTGTTGTCCGTCCCTCGCAGACACATACCACGACCGCGACATAATATTCGTTGTGAAGCGAAGTACCACCAACGGCATTACAAGTCTACAACGACGTAGACCACTTTCTTTTATAGCAACATAATTCATAAAAATACTCGTTTGGCTGGTATGGCCACGATCCTCAAGAAGTGCCGCCATTTTCGCCGTTCTTATATGACGACAAAGGGTTAAAAAGCGCATGGTTATCACAAAAGTAGGGATTTGGAACGCAGCTGGCCTCTCTTTTTCCGCGACGTGATCGTCCAGAATGACCGCATCTTCTTGCGGGCGACTAAGAGAGTAGAAGAAAAAGTTTGGAGTATCTGCAGTTATAAAAAGATTTCTCTTTTAAATTTTAATACGACACAGCTAATGTACATAAAGATTAATATTTATACGATTAAATTATTTCTTCATGTATAAAATTATTAAAAAATAAATAATTCTTTTGGAATAAATCATGAAAGTGAATAACGTAGCTGTTATTAAAATGTTCAATTTGAAGCGTTAAAGATTGAATAACGCGAAGCGCAAAGTAGCATAAAATGAATGCAAATTTTTGTTTGCTCATCACAAATATAAAAACAAAACGAAATCTGCGAGGAATCTTTGAGGAAGAAAAAGAAAGTCTAGAAAATTAGATGTTTGGTCGCACTACGACTGTCTCGTCGTCACTTTATGATGGCAACGATCCTATCACGCTGCTCATCCACGACATATTCCTCAAGTTGGCGAGCGATCGAACTTTTTCTCTTCGCGAGATTACTTGACTCGCGTTAACAGGTTTTTAGAGTCTCGCGACACGAACATTTCCGAAACAATATTACTTGTTAAGTGCTATACTAAACTCGCACAACTTCTAATGGACGTCGTTGGGAGCGTTGCAAAGTTTTCTCGGAGGGAAAACGGCTCGGAAGGGGGAGGAAGCATAAGCGAGAGGTGTGTTCCCGCGGAAAAGGAAGATCGGAGTCCGAAAGATAAGGAAGAAAGTTTCGGCGCCGCCGCATGCGATTCACCGCGCGAAGGCTCTAAAGGAGCGTCGCTCGTTATATTGGCGTAATCTTCGGGGTCTTTAAAGCTTCGTCGGAAAGCACTTGCACTTTACGTGACGTGATTTGCCTATTCTCGACGTAAGAGCGTCGTTTATTGACACTCCCCCGCGTGGTTCCGTCCCTGCCCGTCGCGGCCGACGAGTAATCTCTCGTGTAAACGGTGAAAAAGACGGCCCGTCTCAAGTTTCGCAAATTGAATATTCTCAAGGCGCCGTAATTCCATGTTTTCGGCAGTGTTACGATCCTTTGGAGGAAACCTCGCGCGGGAAACAGTTATGACACTTACTCCGCTGTATACTTAAGTTAATCTAAGAATACAAACAGCGGAAACTGTCAGCAGTTTTTTTCACTCCGCCGCAAGTTATAATTGTGGTAATCCCTCTGCTTGAGATAAGATTAATTCTGTTATTTTCATAGCTTCGCTTATCTTCATAAATATTATTCTCAGTGCACCTAATTGTTTTTCTCTCTTTTTCGTCAATAGACGAAAATAATTGTAGGTTGCTACGCGGCCAAAAAAAAAAGAACTGAAAATATTCTCCCCATTTATCTTCAATGATTTTATCGAACTTCTTCCCTATTCTCGCTTAGAGCCAAGAAGTACGTCCGGGTTTTCTTTACCCGGCTATGCCGATAACGATACATCAATATGCATGCGATAGAAGCTTCGGCGGCCTCGAGCGATAGGAGGATTGAATTATTCGTGACGTGGCGAGAGAAAGGAAACTTTGTAATAATAACGTAAAACGAGAGAAATAAAAATCGCACGCGCCGAATAGAACCCTTCTCTCCTCCTCTCTCTCTCTCTCTCTTTCTCGCGCGCGCGCATCCCTCCGTCGATTTATCGCGTATACGTTCGCCGCGCGAAAAATAGACGCCGACGAAACGTCAAGCGAGTGAGTATTAGATTTAAAAAGGCGAGTGAAATGAATGAGGGATAAGAATAAAATAGAGTCCATTTCCGTATTCATATCTGAGATCATCGTGCAAGCGAGGGAGAGATAACAATTAAGCGGGAGGGAACTCTCGCGCGAACCCTTCATTCTCTCCTCCCGGGGCAGCTTCCTCTATCGCAAAACGCAAATTGACCCTTCTCTCGCGCGCGCGCGCGCGCCGCGGATTAATTAGTGAGAGCCGCGCGGCTTTTTTCTCGGCTCGTCTCTTTCCGGAACGCCGCGCTTTTGACCCACCTTTGTCCGATTCCGCGATCATCTCCGCGGGGCTACAAACGAAAGTTCGGAACTGACGGCAGGAGAATAATAGGTCGGCAAAACCACGGCGTATCGGTGATCGCGCATTAGAAGCTTTCCAGCGCTGAATATCGGTGGTGCACGGTGATGCGGTGCAGCTGTGTACGGGAGATCCGTTTCGCCGGTCGTTAATTGGAGCTTTGGCTCATCAACCGTCGCCGTTGCTTACGCGATGAAATCGAGCCACACCGCCGCGACGGTCAAACTCTCAGTCGGCTTACCATGGGAACCGGCTTGCCATTCGCGCTCTCTCTCTCTCTCTCTCTCTCTCCCTCTCTCCTACCCTCGCGTTTGCCATTCTCTCTCGCCAGTACCCGTGCAACTCCGTCCAACCCCAACGCGTGACCGTTTCTGCCCGCTAGTGTTATCCACGTGCTATTTCAGGCTCCGACGTTATACATACATACATGTCCTATGGATTTTGTGCAAGCTTGGCCATCCGTGCAACAGCGAGTACACGAAGCTGTAAACGTTCCCATTTCGACAAAGATATAATAATATAACATCGATCGCCCGAAACGTTCTATTTTCCCCCTTGCCGTGCATCTAGTTTGTTCACCTATCTTTGGCGAAAGATTGCTGCATTAAAGATTCGGCTCGCGGACGATATTTCTGTGTTGCGCGACGTCTTCCTCAATGCTGCGAGAAATGTATAAACGTTGAAAAACTATTGCGCTCACCTGCTGGCCATTAACGAACCATCTGAGTTTTGCGGCGGGATGGGACTTGCCACTGGTGCAATTCAGCGCGAGCACGTCTCCGCTCGCGTACACCTTTTCCTCTCCGGTTATCGTTGGCCTTTCTTGAGATAGTGCTACGAAACAATTTGAGAAAGTTGTTAGACGTACACGTGCTATATGTGTGTTAATTATACGACATGACGCTGTTCATTTTAGCTCTATTTAATGCTACTATTCATTTCTAAAGTGACATAAAAAGAAATACACATGTTATACTTCATTAAAAAGAACTAAAAAAGAAGCAAACATTTTTTCCTGTAAGCTTTGTTGTTAGTTGAACGACATGTGTAAAATAATCTTCGGAGAAATGAAATTTATATACTATTCAAAAGAACTATCTTTTCAACTGGAGAATGAGAAAGAGAGAGATAGAACAGTAGAAGAGACACTTCACAGAACGCGGACACTTATCTCGGTCTTATAAGACCCAAGTCTAATACTAAATCCCACATTGTTTCGGCGGCATAAAAAACAGCGTCGCTCTTTGAGAACTTTGCGCGGTAAGGCGTATAAAGTCGGGCGCGCCATTAGCAAGAAGTTTTACTGCCACTAAACGCGTTTATTAACCGAGCTTTAGATCTCGTGCATTTTAAATTTTTGGCGTATACGTGCCGCTCACGTTAATGTTCTCCATAATGAAGCGGCCATACAATACGCCGTCGCGTAGACACGATTAATAGTCGAAGCCGGGAAAGTGAGCTCCATAAGAATGCATCGGGGATTAGGTGCGCTCGCTTGGGAAACACTCGCGAAATTTACGACGACCGCCGAGGCCGAACGCGCGTTTGTTTGAAGCGTATATTTTCTGCTAGACAGAGAATTCGCTTGAATAGAAAATAAATGCTTTCTATTAGCTTTATTTCCAAGATTCAAAGCTTGATTTTAAATAAAAATAATTTTATGGTTTTTATATGGCTGCATGTTTTTAGTAACAGATTTAGAATTTTAAAAATTTTGCGCGGTACATATTTTGAATTCTTTTTTTGCTAGATTACATGTGAAAACATTCGAGAAATACAACAAGAGGATACATGACATAAAATACATAAGATTTTTATAACGTTGCACAAATAATTTCCATAAAATTTTTTCTAAATTAAGAACAATTTCATTAAAAATTTTTTTCTAAATAAATTTTATTAAAATAAATTAAATATACATGTAAATCCATTAATAATAGATTTCGCGTTTCCGGTATATTAATATAACGCATATTAAACTTCAACATTAGTTTGAGAACGACCTATTTTTCATATTATAATGTTATTATATGTATAAATAACACGAATGTAATTTCTTAGCTACATTTAAATATGATGTCCGTTTCATCTCTATTATAATTGGATCAATTCCATATGCATTGTGGGTTAATATATTTAAAATAATCGTTTTTAGTTCACAATCATTTTCGAAAATGCTATCCCGATAAAAGTGCATCCTTCAGATAAGCTTCTAAAACTACCGCGACATTTCATTCGGAATATTCAGCGAAGCTATTCTAGGTTTTACAATAACTATCTTCCAACTGATGATCTACCCGACTGACGTTTCCGCCAGAAGCTTCGTTAATATTGTTTCCAATCGACAAACGGTATTTATTTGTTTCTATTTTCAGCCGACTAATTGTAAATGAATTGAATTGTGTAGAGAAAATTATTTTAATCTAAAAGTATGACCGTTGCCGTTTCGTACGTTTGTCGGTTCAAATAAAATATTAACAAATTTTTAAAAAATATATATTTTTTTTAAATATGTATAAAAATTCTTTAAATTTTTTAAAAAATCTATTGAGTTCACAATAAATAAAAAACATCAACAAATAATATTACCATGAAAGGCAAAAAAGTGTACATAACTGAAATTTTAGATGCTGTCGAAAAAGAAAGCTTTTTTTTTGCAAAGATGCAATAATTTATTAACATTAATATGGCAAATAGTAGACACAGATCGAATGAACAGCAAGTTCCCGTGCAATTAACTCTCAGCATGTTATAACGCTTGGCAATAAAGTTATCGTCTTGCCGGCATGGCGAAGAAATAAATTCGAATAATTCACGCTCGCTTACTCCCGTTGAAACGCATTCGTTCGACGCCGGGAACGCGATCGAACTCGTACGTTAGCGAGGAGAGATGAGATGGAAAAAAAAAAGAAAAAAGCGCAAGAGCCCGACCGCTAGGAGAAAGTAAGGCGTAATCAGCCATGAAAACGCAATCAGATATCTATTTTTATGCAAACAAGAAAAAGAATAGCCATGTCTGACAGCGGAAAAAAGCTAAATCATCTCCGATACCGGAATCCGGAGTTCTCCAACTGTGATTTCATCTTATATTTATATATGTTTGATAGAAAATCGGATATTTTATTTCTGTACCTCATATCCGATTATACTGAATTTTTCGTGACGCTTTACAGTCGCGTCCGAGATTCGTTGCAATCGCGAATAGCAGGCCGCAAGGCGAACGACGCGGGTTATCGATCTTTCTCGCGGGCCAGCGTGAGGGAGGAAATTTCGTCGCAAAGATGCAGTGGGAGACGAAAAGCCGACAGGCCGGCGAAACTTGGCACGACGACAGCCTCCTCGAGGCTCCTACAACGATCTTAAAATTCCTCCCCATCTCTATCCTACCCACCCCCTTCTTCCGCCCTCCGACGAGCGTCCCGCTCGCGCTGACGCGCATCCCGGGCCTCTTTCTCTTTTTCCGTCTCCTTTGGCGTAGCCCGCGACGGCCTCGGCGGCGCCCAGTTACGGCTTAAGACTTACGACGCCGTAATATTTATCGCGTTTCGACGGCTTTATGCACACTTAAAGTTTAACGCTCGCGCATCGCGCGCCGCGCCGCCGCCTGGGCAAATATCGTGTGCCCGTCGCGGAAACGCGAGCGAAAACGTGCGTCCGTTGCCGTCCTTCTCAAGTCGACCGACGGACGGAGACAGGATGAGAAGTAACGACGTCGTGGTCTTTCATTCCGAATTCCGCAATTCGGCACGCTTCTCGACGCGATCCGAGGGGGCGCGATATCGCGATATATATTGACCCCCGCGCGCAACTCTCTCTCGCATTAACAAATCAATCATCGAGCAATTTCGTGTCATTTATTTGATATTCCGGACGATATATATCTCGCGATTAAACATCATGAATGCGTATAGTCGTGTAACGCGATTGTATGAAAAATTTCTACGAGTACCCCGGTTAAAACTGTTATTTATATCGCATAAAAAGTAATTACTTTTTCAATCAAAATTGTTTTCGTGACCCGTAGGCTCTTATTGCACGCTTTATATTTTTCGGCATCGACAAAACAAAATATAAAATTATTAAATTCTATTAATTACATTTCATCCGGCGAATTACACGTCCGTTTTTAAATATATCTCCTTTATTGAATTGTTAACGACATACGCGAAATTATTTTTGTTTCGTGCAATGTAACTTCCGCGCGAGCGGATAGCCGTTTGAGGAATTAACTGAAGAATAAATGCGCTTAATTTACACACTGTAGTTTCACATCTCGATGGTATTTTCTTTCTGCTAATAATTCCAAAATCCGTTCACCGCAGCCGCACACTCCGCCATTCGCGAATTATATTCATTTGCGAAACGGCAGACTGTGTGTTGTGGCGAAATAATTATAAGACGATTACGTCTGCCAATAGCGGGCGGCGAGTCCCACGTAATCGTGTCTACCTTCGCTTGTCGAACCGCCTACGCTGAGGTGAGTTAATATCCAACTCGGAGCCACTATGTACTATGGTATCGCCCACTTTGACCGTATGATAATCCTATTGCAACGGATACCGCATCTAGCGTGTGCTTGAGATAATTAGATACGCTTCCTTTGATCCTCGTAAGAACGGCATACGCATCTACGCGCACGACCATATGGATTGCGCATCCATCACGGATTGATCGATCAATGTCCGAAACATCGCGCGGGAATCACGTGTCGCGATTATCAATCGGAGATGTAAACTTGGGAAAGAAAATTCGCGCGACTGTGTATCCCAATATCGCGCGCGCGCGCCCAATCTTGTCCTCCGTTTACTGTTCTATTCTGTCACGGGACAAATCTGTTATATTTACAGTATTATACATATTGATGCTGTATCTCACGGCTGCATTGTGTGTAGTGCGCAGCTGATAAAAGCGTGAGCGCTCGCAGAAATCGCAGAATGCACAGAGATCAAATAACAAAAGAATAACAGACAAACAAAAAAAGGGGGCAGATGACGTTTTCATGTGCAGATTATTGATGAATTTGTAACTCCGCACGAACGCGTATGTACGTACGTTCGATGGCGCAATCAAATAAAGAGCTGAACGATTAATCAATCAAACTGTTATTCGTTTACCCGCTTGAACTGGTCAGTGGAGCAAACGATTATCTGTTTGTCCATCTAATCAATGAAGCGATTATACGACTGTTTTTTATCTGTTACGAGGTAACGAAAACTTTGAAACATCACGAACATAACGTTCAATTTAAAGGGAATTAATTGGATATGAATAAACAATTTTTTAATTTAATGTTCTCCGTTATTATTTCATTAAAGTGTTTTACTTGTTAGTTCACTAAAGTGACGATGTTTCAGATTTTTAATAATAACATTATGTTTGCAATAAGTATTAAATTTGCATTTCAAGAAACAGATATAACATTTATATTATATAGTAATTTAGAGAGAGCTAAAAGTAATTGTTTTCTATTATATTTAATTTTTATTTATTCTTTTAAATTTCTTATTTTTAACTAGATTAGAATTTAAAAAACTTAACTTGCGATATTCAATATTTTATAAAGTAACCGTATAATCACTCTTACTTTTAAATTGTTTGTAATTACTTTCGATTTAGTTGACATTGTCCTCTATCCAAAGTTATCGATAATCTTTTATGTACAGCATTCATAGCAGATATTTAATTCTATTAAGGAGTTGCGATTCCAATAAGACGAACCTGACATTCCCGGTAATTACCACATTCTCCGACTACTAGATTGTCTTGCGGGTAATACCGAATCTCAGTAGCACCTGCAAACTTATACGACGCTGTAATCTGATATCGCCAGCACTCCGGTGGTGAGTTGCTGTTAATTTCGCGAACTAATCGGTTCATTGTAGCCAGATGAACGTGTGAAGCGGTAGCGAATTCACAGTTAGAGCGCGCCCTCGGCGGGCTCGTCAAGGATGATGGAATATCACGAAAGATAGCTTGCAAGTATCAACTTCTCGTTTCCTCCCCCGTAAGGATACGACGACTCTCTCTTTCTCTCTCGCTTTTCGCATACTGCTACCGAACTCGACCACGTCGTAGTCTTTAGTCAAGTTACCAAAGGGTAGACGACGACGCGGTCGCGTTCAAAGCATTATTAATTAAACGCGACACCGGCCCACTCACCTATGACCTCCATTCTCGCTTCGGCGCTGACTGTGTTAAAGCTCGGCCCCTCCCCGTTAACTTCGCATTTGTACACGCCAGTGGCATGGAGATTTGTGTCCTGCAGTATCACTTGCTGATCGTCCGAATGTGATTTCTGAAACAGAAAGTGCGACCTCGTCTTACGAGGAATCGTATATACGAAATAATACGCTATAAAAAGTTAACGGATATTATTTAAATGAAAATGACTATAACACCGCATATTTTTAGTACACGTCAATTTATTTTAATATGATTTGATGCGTTATATTAAAAATCTTTTTTCTCTCATTTAATCGCATTTAATGTAGAGATTTTAACCAGTTTTTTAAAAGCATGTTGAATTTTTAATTACAAACTGTTAGAGAAAGACGAAAATATAAATTTGAAAATGATACGAATAAATTATGCATTAAAAATAAATTAAACAAAAACGGATGTGTATGTTATATGAGAATTTAAATGACGAAAGATGTTTATTGCATTTTGTATCATGCGAGAGTTTATTTAGAAATTCAATTTTTCGTTGCTAATTGTTAAAGAGACGGAAATATAAATATTTGAAAGTTTAATAAATGAAGATAAATTGCATTAAAAAATGAAAGAAGAAGAGCTTCAAATATATATACCTAACGTAAATGGCATGGAGATGCATATATTGCATTTGGCAATCCACGCAATTTATTAGGCAGGATCTTTTATTGCAGACTATTATTAGAAGAGAATTATAAAAATTTGGAAATATCGCAAATGAAGATAGATTATATTAAACTCGAAGAGAGGAGATATATTTAAGATACGTCTATCGAGAACAAAGTGGTGAAAGATGGACTTGACGGACTTTGCGATTCTTCCGAGCTATTTGACGGCGTTTAGCCAAGGTATAATAATTCGTGTCATTACGGTAAGGCGGAGCGGCGGGACATCGACTTTACGAGTCATTTAGTTTTTAGAGCAGTGAATCGTGCCGGAGCAGTTACGTTGTTACAAATGGCGGTCGCAGATCGCGCATGATTACGGAGTTGTTTTCTTTTTGCCGCGAGCTTGCGATCTGCGACTTTAAAAGACTCCTCTACGCTCGTTCATTTTTTATTGCATTAAAATGCTCGCTCGTCTATTATACTCTGCTCAAACTTATGCGCCAGTGGGGAAAAAAATTAACTGGCAAATTAACTGGTTCGGGGTCTTTACGTTTAATGTTTAAGAAATCCCATCCAGGGACAAATTGATCCAAGAAATTTTTGATTAAAATCGTTAAATTATTAACATTTTACACAAAATTCTCTCTGTAACATGCTGGTAAGGAATAATTACATCAGTTGCTAAAAAGATTTTGTATTATGTCAAGCTTTTAAAGCGATAATAATAAAGTTAATAAAAATGTCATTGTGCAAATGGAGTTGATTTTTTTTTCTCGCCGATTTTCAAATGCAGAATTCTTCAAATAAAAAAGAAAGATAAAAAGTGAAAAACATAGCTTGTGAAATAAAATGAAACTAGTGAATTCGATATTGGAACAATATCGATGAGTAAATATCAAGAAAATTCTACTTTTTCTTTTAAATGAATTGCAAATATTCTTTCTGCTCTTACTTTTAGATCAATACAATCGATCTATATTATGTAATTATGATACAATAATTTAATTCAATTACAACACAAGAAATTGAGCTGTTGCAAATCTAAAAAAGCAATTTTGTCCATCTATCTAAAAGGCAAATATGGAAATTCAATTTTATATGGAACGATCTGGCTGGCACTTGGATCGTATATAAAGAAATATATATGCGCACTTAAACGAGCGAGCAAATATACGTGCTTATTCCATTTATAACGGCATATATATATATATATATATATATACATATGTATACATATATATATCGCGTATCTCACCGCGGCTGGTCCATAGTAGGTCGGTGCAACGAGTTTAAGAATTATGCGGCGGAGAAGCGAGTCTTTGGATGTTCACGAAGCGGAAAATTGGAACACTTCTTTGCTATTCGAGTTTATGGAAAATACACTGCAGATATGTTCACTATGACAACTTTCCAGTTTCGTAACAGCTTTCAAATTGATGTTCAGAATAACGAATCAGATTTTCCCAGGATAGATTATTCAATAATTGCGTAGATTGTGGTCATTTTCGGATAATGATGCTAATATTCACTAATTGAAAATAATTGAAGCTCAACGAGAATAGTTTTGTTTAGCAAACTATTATCAAACTGTTTATCAACTAAAATACTGAAATAAAAGTCAAATTATAATATTATGATCTGATATTTTATTTGTCATAAAGATCTAGAATTATCACAATACTTTTTATCGTTGTAATTTTATCGTTATGCACAATGTCCTACTGAAATTTTTGGTCTTAATTTTATTCTGAAAAACTAACAATTATAAAAAAAAATTTTAATCTCGAAAACAGCGAAAACAAATTTATTTAGAACAAATTAAAATTACATATACCATAAGACGTTTTTCCCGTAGAGTAAACTAGTAATTTCGAAAATAGTTACGTTGAAAATGGAATATACATGTACGCTGATTTATTGTTGCAGCAACGTCTATTTGTCGATAAATTATCAAGAGGCTTATCCTGAAATACCTAACGCGAGCGATCGTAGAATTATATTGGATCGAATGAAAGAAGAATGTACGTTGTAGAGAAACGGTGAGAAAGATAAACGCCGTTACCGATAGAAAGGCATCGTGCTGTGGTACCCTGATGCGGGAGAAATCCGCGGTATCCGAAAACTTTTCAGGAAATACCTTTCATGGGTGCGATAAAACTTCGTGCAACCGTGAGGAAGTAAGTAAGCAATGTCTCTTTCGAAGATCTACCAAACACCTTCAAAGATAGTGAAAGTGTTAAAAACGCGATAAATTTGAGAATTCGAGTAAGATAGTGTAAATGAAAACTTATCTAAGGAATTACATCGTCAGTCTTATTTAATCTCACTTATTTCATTTCACTTATTATGTATAATATCGCGTTGAATTGCGTGATCCTTTGAAGCTAATTTGATAATTAGAAGTAGAAATGGAAATTGATTTATCTTTCAGTGCGGACGGTAATTCTTTGTAATAAATCTTCCGAGATTTTTGTAAATACAATATATTAGCAGGCACAAGTACTCTTAAACGCTATATTTTCTCAATTAGTTTAATGCGACTCGTATGAATCTTGAATTATATCCTTTTTTCGCTAATTAAATGTTTAATGAAAAAACAAAAACGTGTTCATAACGTTCTCATAATATTCGTCGCTATGTTTAATTTTGTTTGCATTATTCGTATTCTTACTAACGACGAGAATGACGAAGAGAAATCTAG
>VBVQ01005152.1:0-11845 GCA_011636635.1 Tetramorium simillimum | reverse complement strand
GTAATATTTGATAAACGTCTGTATAATATTTAGAAAAAAATTTTTTTTAACGTTCGACAAATGTTTGTTTTAATATTTGGAAAAATGATTTTTAAAGATTTGTTATAATGTTAGAAAAATGTTTTTTTTTAATATTTAAGAAATCTGTACTAAAATAATTTCTATTAATACAAATAATTCATACATTATAATAAATTATATTTAAATCAAGAACATTTATTTCCATATGAATTAGATGCCTTATTGAGGTTACATTTAACGCATATACGCGAAGAAACATTGTGCTTTGATTTCATGATACTTTTGAATGGTATAAACAAAATTTGAAAAAAATTTGGTACCGATGCTATTACGTCATGAATACTCTCAAAATTGTCATTTTTGGCTACTTTGACGCTATTTTTTTTCAAAATTGTGATGTGACAGCCAAATTTGGATAACGAATTCGTATTCAGGACGAAAAAATACGTTGAAAAGGATTATTTATATTCATGTTTCAAAAATGGTGTTGGACAGTGTAATTTGTGGAAAAATCTGCATCCACATAATTTATAGGTATGTTATGGGGATTCGACGCAGATGTGACGTAATTGTTTTATTTGGGTTGTAAATTTCGATAATATTTACAATGTAAAGGTAAAATATAAAACTCATAATGACATCATGATGACATCATAATTTTATTCATCAAATGATAAATTAAAAATTTATTGAAAAAAAAATGAGTTTCGTTTTTTTTTGCTGCCAAGCATACACTTTGTAACATTTATACAGGGTGGTAATACGTCATTTTGATGTCATTATGAACTTTTGTTTTACTTGGATATTGATCATATTTACCGTTTATATAATAAGATACTAGAAGTAAACTCTTTCGCAACAGCCTCGGTAGCGCAGTAGGCAGCGCGTAAGTCTCATAATCTTAAGGTCGTGAGTTCGATCCTCACCCGGGGCATTTTTTTGCATTTAATTTTTTTGTTACATAAAGATAAGTTAAGCTTAATATTTCATGTGTTTCGTTCATCATTTATATTATATAACAATAATTAAGAATCATTTAATTTTTATTCGATATATGAAATTATTAAAATGTTAATAAAATGTTAACTTGTTTTATAATAAAGATTTTACAATTAAGGGCCAATTCCACAATTCACCTTAACAGGAGTTTAACTAACAATATCCAATAGGAGAATTTGTTTTATATAAAACAAATTTAATTTATATAAAACAAATTCTCCTATTGGATATTGTTACTTAAACTCTGGTTAAAGTAAATTGTGGAATTGGCCCTGAAGCAGAATTTTTAATTGCTTATCACAAATAATACAAGTCGGTGTTTTTATTGTTGTGTACTTGGATTTTTAAAATTTATGAATGATAAACCATAGGGAAAAGCGATTCGCTTGGAAAAGAAACAGAGCATAAGAGACAATTATGTAAATGCAATGCAAGAAGAGCCCGCCGACTCTCAGAATTGAAATGTAGAAGTTAAAATGAGTCGTGAATTGTTTGCTGCCCTTTAGCGGTAGCGCAATTTGCAAGCAAACAGCCCATTAGTTCGAGTCGCCGCGGGCTGCGCCGTCTTCTCGAAGGGATAGTCATTGCTCGTAGTTTCTTACAATAATAATTTTGATGTTCCATAACTTTCTTCGAAAAAGACATTTGTGCAAATCGTCTTAATGAGAAAAATAATCAAGATGGTTTAGTAAATAATAATTGCCAAGTAAACAAACTACCTGTGCAACAGACTGGCAGCAGATTAATTTGAATATCGCAACAGAGTCTGCATCATCTGTGTCTATATTAAGCTCGTGTTTTGTCGGCGCAACCTGCAGATATAACTTAACAGCAGATTATTGGCAGAAACCGAAGAGAATTTGTCATTACGTAAACATTTAAATAGTTATGAAATGGTAGAGTTTGCTCATTTTCTGTGTGCAGTCAATGTGCTATTATATTTTGTTAGCAGATTTTTGCTGGCATTTTATCAATAAAATTTCTAACAGATACTTTTAAAGTCTGTTCTCGATAGATTTAGCTGTCTGGGACGATTTTTTTCAAATTCTGAAATCATATGACGATCAATTGCCGATGACACGGTTCATTAATCGCCATCCTTACGAACGTTTATAGAACGTGCAATCATCGCAAAAATCAAGGCAGTGGTGTCTCTATTAATGAATAGACTAAAAAAAAGATTGTGCTTTCTTTTAATATATTTTACGTTATTTGAGATGCGTCATTCAGTCGTTCGTGAATAATGCGAGAAAAAGTAAGGGTGGAAAAAATGAGACGCTGTGTCTTTTCCGTACCATCCCGTGTGATTCCCGGAAACCGCAAAATTCCGGCTTGATCTGCAGCGAGCTTAGTGGGATTCCGCGTTGATTCAGATCGCATTCATGGCGTATCGCATCGGGTCCCGCGATGAAAAGCCGCTTTTTGAATATATTCCAATTAAAAAGTCAGAGCTTCGTTACACTCAGTTCTGCCCCCCTGCTCCTTCCCCCTTCCCACAGGCCATCGCCCGTTATCACCCTTCTCGCCTTCTTTCCTCGACCCGAGGCCGCCGACCCTTTTACTTCTGGCGTTTGCCTTTCATCAAGAGAGAAGAGGCAGAAAGAAGGAGAGAGAGATTGGTATACAGATTTTTCTCCCGCAATTACTTCGCTGCTTTCTGCTCTATAAAGAAATAGAAGCTCTCGCCGAATCGCTTTCTACCACGTGTCTTCCTTCTTCCTGCGCTCTCTGCGTTATCGGCTCGCTCATGTACGTGGATTAAAGTCTAAATGAGGGAACTTCGTTGTCGTACTCTGGCGAGAGTCCTGTGGTGAAAACAAGAGGCGCAATGAATATTCCATTAGTTCAGTTCAATAAATCACGGTTCATGGAATTGGCGTTCAACGGGAGGATTATGCATTGTCGACGCTCGATCGGGAATGCAAATGGAGTCGATGCGACGCAGGCCGAAGAATTTCTTTCTTGCGCACGTACGGGGGGTCGTCTCTCACGGCGGAGTATTTAACGATGCACTGTGGAGATATGAAAGCCAGCTGAGGAGGAATAAGAAGCACGTGCCCAAGTGCCAACATGGACTTAAGCACGTATGCACACGCGTGTGCACAACTATTCGTCGCGATACAATACGCACGTGATCGAACGCCTCACCACTTGCCTCACATATCCCGGTTGAAATTCCCCCTCGGCTCTTGATAAAGATGATCGCATGTCTAACTATGGAGATAGATAAAAGTAATTAACGCATGGGCAAAACTGTTCCAATGGAAAATTCCATATTTTTTTAAGATGTTTTTGAGACTTTTTGGTTTTTTAAAGATTTTTTTTAGAGATATTTATGTCTTAAAAGTATGATTATATTATATAGGCATATATAATAAATTAATTTATATTATTTTTATAGCAAAAATTTTTTCACTTTAAATTAATTAAGTAAATTTTTATATATATGTATACATATAGATAGATACATATATCTTTTTGTACTGTTATTATTTTACTTACGAAATTTAATTCGCCAAATTTTTTAATTCGATAATATTACTAAAATTCGATGTTTTGATTGAAAAGAACGATTATTAAGCGCAAACTGCAATAATCGAAATTTGCTGAATATCTGAGAAACTTACACTACGATTCGATTCATTATGCTAAAATAACTACACAAACTTGCATTTCCTTTATTTTTTGAGAAAATACGACGGATAAAGCCTGAATGGCAGAAATCTAAGAGAATAAAATAAGGGGCACGAGACTTCATCCGTACGATTTCACATCCACAGTGACAAATACATACTTCTTTTACATCAAGCATGGGAAGATTGCCCTGAAGTTTATTTCATTCTGACTCGAAAATATTTTTTTCTCTATTTTTTTTTATTTCCCTCTCTCATTGGGAGAGAATTGTACGTGAAACCACAATGCATTTGGTCTCAAACAATTTTTTGTGGCAAATCAAAATGATTTTAATTATTTAATTATTTATATAACGGATTACTTTGTTCTTACATGTTAAATACAAATTTACAAAATTACTGAATTGCATTTAATAAAAATATATAATTGCAATGTTCTAATATTTAATTATATAAATCAGAACCGCGCGGGATTCTAATTTATTGATAAGAAAGGCTTTTACAAGAAATCGTCATTGAAAATTGAATATTTTTTTAAAACATGAAAATAATGTTCTATTTTTAATGTAATGACATTGAAATTGTATCTTTCTTATTTAATTTTGCAAAATAAATATAATGAAGAATAGAAATTGTTTAATCATCGAATGTAAATTCTTTTAGCACTTCAATCTTCTCGATGCATTTTCCTTCAATTTCTTGGATATTATAGCGATATTTGTTATTATAATATAAATTATTCATCCATACACCAATTACCTCATTGCAGTTTTTTTTCTAATTAGCGCGAGTAACTTTGTCGTAAAGTCATCGTGACAATCGCATCAGTCATTGCACAATCTCTCGTTGTTTCCATGCAATTAGATCTGCCACACATGCCAATTCCAGTCCGCACGAGTACCGTCGAATCACTTGACATGTATCGGTTTCAACCAATTATTTGTGCTTGGCCACGTGTCCATTGCCACGTGTACGTATTTTACTTACAAGAAATTATTCACAGATGAAAAGAAGATAAAAATATAAAATAATAGCGAATTGTACCTGAACGCTTTGCACTTCGCCTTCGAAATTGCCCGGCTCAATTTTAATCAAAATGGAAAGTAAACATGTCTAAGTAAAAATTGAGCATATATCAAATAAAATATCGATCGGCTTCATAAACATGGATTTTAATAATAATTTATTTATCTACAAATAACTTTCTCAGTGTTTCGAAAAAAATTATTCGATAGATTATCGATGACGAATAATTAACTAAATTATTGAGGACAATAGCATTCGCTTTGCATGCATGCTCGAACATTGCACATTGGATAATTAATGATACTTTCACCTGCACATCACGATTATACTATTAAGACGCTAAAACATCTACGAATTACGAATTAAATTTATTACTAAATTGTTAATCCTCAATAAAACTCTAGTTTCAATTTATATTATCAAGTCGCAGCGCATTCTGTTTTTCAAATTTAATCAAATAACTGCTCTTCTCGTTCATCTTCTATATGCAATATTAATCGCATCTATTATAACGATGTTGTAACATTATTACAGTATCAATTATAGAAATTCTGCCATTCATCCAAGAAGAGTAAACTTCATAAAATATTGAATGTTTCACTAAATTCGGTATGTAAAAGATAAGCTGCTACAACTATTGAAACTTCATAATTACATATTTACATCCTTATTTGATGTTCATTAATAACGCCTCCAAGAGCAAACGTGAAAAAAAACGACTACAGAACTTCTCGAGCACAAAACTGTCTGTAACACTTAATACACTAAAATTTAACGGTATACAGATGTATAATTAATATAGAATATATACTTTTTCATTTGTCTCTCTCATCTTAAGAAATCTTTAAACCGGATGAATATTCACACATAACATTGTAAGAAAGGTAAAATGAAAAAACAATAATGTACGTCTCTTCTACCTATTGATTACTGTATGAAACAATTTGTTAATGCAAATCCTTTCAACTAATTGACTAAAAAATTAGGAAATTCCGAAATAAATGAAGAACGAATCGAAGTATTGGGCGCGTTCAGAAGACACAACGGTTGCACAACAGTAACTCGTCAATGTAATTGGTCTAGACTTAGGGATCTAATGGTAAAAACCAACCTTCACTAACTGTTCACTGGTCACTTGTATCTCCTGAACGCAGCCATTGTGTCGGTCTAGCACTCACGGCGTAAGTAGCCCATCGAAATATTCCTTCGAGGTTCCGAACTAAATTACTCGCCTTGATCTTCCAGAAATGGATCTCTAGATCCTCAAGATTACGCGTGTTAGAGGGGACAGCCGTGGACGTAAGTGACATTTCGGAAGAGCGCGGCCGCTGTTGAGAGAAATGCTGCTGTAGAAGCGGTGGATGGTGCCGGCGGCGGCGGCGGCGGTGGTGGATGGCTGGTCTGCGTTTGCGAATTGTACGGCGAACAATAGGCGTCTATGCTGCCGTGATGAAGACCTACGCTGCGCACCAGAAGGTCTTTTTCGACGGTAGCTTGATGACGCAGCTGCTCCAGTCGCAGCTGATTCTGTCGCTTCCACTTCGTCCTACAACGAGACTAATGGTGCAAAGCTGTCTCCTTTCGATCCCGACCCCTTATTTTCTCAATTTTACGATAAATTCTCTTCTACCTTCGATTTTGATACCAAGTCTTCACTTGAGTCTCCGAGAGCGACAGAGCATCCGCGACATCGCTGCGGTCTGCCACGCTGAGATACTTCTGACAGCGGAACTTCCTCTCGAGGTAAGCCAGCTGAGCGTGGGTGAAAGCAGTTCGTCGTCTCCGTGGTTTCCTACCGGTTGGCGGTGCACTGTTCGCGATCACCCCGCAAGATTTTCCGGATGTGCTTGCGGGACCGGGCGACGGCGAGAGCGCTGGCGGAGGACTTCCCAGACGCGTGCAGGGGCTGCTGCCAGGATCGATGGTGTCTTCGGAATCCGAATGCACCGCCGAATCGTCCTCTGAATCCTCTACAACATGTTTTTGTGAGACCTATTCTCAGAAATAATATTTTCCGATGGTTAGGTAATAATTATTGGACATTAAAGAATCCGAACAGATAGGTATATTCTTTAACGTTTTTTTTTGTAATAAAGTTACGAGATAAATTACATTTTAAAATCTCTAAATTAATGTCACTAATTTTTACTTTCTTCCATTAATTTGTAATGTAGACATAATTTCAAATTACTGGATTGTTTATACGAAGAAATAAAATATATTTTTATCCGTACATGGATATTATTGATTATCAACTATATCTATACGTGGGAAATACATTCCTTCGCTATGTATTAATAACTATTTCCCGGCTAATCCAATCGATGGATTCGCCTGGTCGGACAAAGACTATTACCGAAACAATAACTTCAATCGATCGTGATCGATCTCGGTTAGAGCAAACCATCTCAATTACCGAAACCTGCTACACCCTCCAAATTGGCCAATAGATTCGCGCCAGGGGGTAATAATCTTCAATGAAAACCCAGAGACTAACGAGCCCTAACGAATCTTTCGGCACCTCGAACCATCTGTAGAATTGTTCTTAATGGGGTACCATCACCGAGGGGGTTAGTCACCCCTGGTGGCTCTGCATTTAAATAATAGGAACACGCCATGGGATCCACTTTCTAACGAGAATTTTAACGATCCGTCACGTGTTCGGAAATGTTTGCATGGAGAAAAAACGTAATTATTGTCTTGCGAAATTTGCGAAGAGATTAATCCAGTATAAAAAAATCCAGTATAGAAAATAAAAAAATCGAACTTTTTTTTAAATTTTTACACGTAATATTTTTAAGATTATTTTGACAGAAGATTTAAAAAATAGTTTTTCATTATTCTTTTAACCCGTTGAGGTCATTGGGGTCCAATGGACCCCAAACAAATTTATTATTACGTTTCTCTAAACGTAAAAAAAAAACGAATTTATTCACCCTATTTTACTTCCGAAAAATCGCCCTTTTAAATTTACACTTTTTGTCCGTTGCGGTCACAAGGGGTTCAAAGGACCCCACGCTAAGTTTATGATTACGTAAAATAAATACGTATACTGGTTTTTTCTACATGGGGGTCCAATGGACCCCGTGTGACCGTTATATACTTTTTTGGAGATGTGACCTCAACGGGTTAAAAATTAAAATTTATAATTAAATTGTACAATAATCATATGTAATTATATTTCATGTACAATTATTATATATGATTATATACTTATATAGACAATTTTTTTCGTTTTTTCAAACTTCACTTTTTATTTAAAAAAATGTGAAAATTAAAATTCTTTCGTTCACACTTAAAAATTGTTTCTTATATTTTTCTTGATTATATACGAATGGAAATTATATAAAAGAAAAATACAAAAACATATATGGATATATTTTATATATAATGATACAAATATTTTTATAAAAAATTTTTTATTGATTTATGTTCAGAGATTTGCGAATTATCAGTATGTCTTGATGCATTAATTAATTCCATTATTAATGAAGTATTATTAATAATAACACAGCCCCACAAAAAAAATAAAGTGGTCTGTCCGACGGACCAGACCAGTATATCCTTATGTATTTTCACCCGCTGAATCCGAATCCAAAATCAGAATTGTCAGAGAGCCTCGTTTTTTCACTCCTACAACTTACATCCAAAAAAAATAATTTTGATATATGTGGAATCCTCTAAATCTTAGAGGATTTTACTCTTATTTTGATCTCAAGAGGATTCCTCTGAAATCAAGAGAAAAATATTATAAACAAGAGTATTTAAGATAAAAAAAGTATTTTTCATTTTATTGAAAAAGGATATGTTTGCTGTAAAACAGTGAGCTTAGAATATGAGATTGTAGGAAAAATTACTTTGAATGTAAAATACTTTTTTTTGGGTGTAACCTTTTTTGACTTTAATTAACTAATTAATTAAATTGTAGGGGTGAAAAATCGAGGCTCTCTGACAATTCTGACTTTGGATTCGGATTCAACGAGTCAAAATACATAAGGACTGGTCTTGTCCGTCGGACAGACTACTTTTTTTTTGTGAGGCTGTGTTATTATTGAGAAATAATTTTAGCGTATTCTTCTAATTTGTCTTAAAATTTTTTAAATTAAAGTACAAAAATGACTATGCTGAAAGGCGCTAAAAAAATTTGTTTAGTCCTCTATTGCCTGTCGAACAGAATGTACAATTTATCAAAAAAAATTTTTTTTGGTGACATTTTAAACGCACTCAAGCCAATGTAAAATTAAATAAAGCTTTGTTGGAATGATGTTTGAGCGGTTTCAATAAAAATTACAACAAAAGTTTCAATACTTTATATAGAAGATACCTCCAAATACTAACAACTAGCAAATGTAAAAATTGCACCTAACATTACTTAATTGGTGCATAATTATATTTAATCAAAAAAGTTTTTCTCAAGAATCAAAATTGTTTTTTCAAACTTGCCGTAATTTTTTATAAACGAAAATTTTAACGATCATGTAATGCTTTAAAGTTTTCAATTTAAAGATATAAATGAATTCTTATACTTTTGGATTAATTGCTTGGTCAGAAAGCTGTCAACGCGTCATGTCTATTTTTTTAAAAGATCTAAAGCAGGCACACGATGCTTTTTTTCCTGTTAGATTGCTAGCTAGATTGCGTACTTGCTACCGTGTGAATAGCATTGCTGGCAGTGCTGCTGACTGTGTTGCTGACTTGGCTTCAGACGATACGGGCTTTTGTACTGGCTCATACTTCGTGTACGAGCTGTCAACCGATAAATAAATATGAGGCAGGCCATTGTTACTGCAATACAACATCGAAAAAATGCAATTGCATTATTTTTAATTACTAATCAATTACGGCGAAAGCGATATCATCGACGTTTGTGGAGTCGATTACATCAAACGTCAAAATAGGTCAAACTTTTTTTATTTAACCTAATCCTTTGATACTTTGATTGGCTCTCGCAATGAGCCAGGATAGAACCATGCAAGAAAAATAGCACATGTTCTATCATGGAAATCCAGCAGATCACAATTGCCCACACTATAGCAAGCACACAAGCCAGCTAGCAATCCAGTAGGAAAAAAAGCATCGTGTGCCGCAGGCTTTTAAACGATCATAATACAGTCAACTTTTTTCACAATAATATTCAGAAAACATTATATTATTAAAAAATCCTTTTTACATTTCACGTTTTCTTAAAAAATTGTAAAAAATAGTTCTATTTTTCAGTCGGTTACACTAGTCTAATTTCTTAATGAAAAAATTGTGAAATCATTGAAAATATGTAAAATCCGCGCACTATATCTAGTTCTAGTTAATAATGTTCTATCTAATGTTTTGATATACGTTTAATTTTAATAAAACTTGCGACATATTTTTTTGAATTGTGAATTGCATATCCCTAGCATATGTTGGTTTTTTACACATTTCTTAAACATGTCCAATGTTTTAAATATATTAAATTATTTATATATATAAGAAACATATAATATATAAAAGTTATACAAACTAGCATATGCTATCTGGGATCTTATATAACAGTCTTCATATAACTTTATATAATCATATTTTATATGTGATCATATTTTATATCAATATATGTGATTATATCGATAATTTTTCCTCATTTCCGAACTTCACTTTTTGTAAAAAGGTGCAAATATAATGCAAATATTATCTTTTTAATTATTTTTAAATCTTTCTTTTTATATTTTTCTTGTATATACAAACAAGGATTATACAAGTGAAATAAAAAATATACAAAAGAAAGAAAATATATACAGGATGTGCCAAATAATTTGTTGTGTCACAAGCTATTTTCTGCGAAACTACCGGAAATATGGACTTGAATTTTCTTTACATTAAATGAGATTTATATGTTTAAACAGGTTTGAAGTGACTTATAGAGAGAAAATATGTTTCTAAATGTATTCAATAAATCAAATGGGATTTTTCCATAATTCTTTAACACGGAATATAAAGAAATATTTCAAACAAATATTATTAATACTAATATAACAATTAATTTAAATTATTAATATTGATTATTAATATTGATTATTAATATTGATGAAAGCTAGCTAAATAAAATATTCTATATCATTCTATTAAAAAAAAATGAAGACTAATCCCTCTATAAAAATCTTTTTACACGGACAAATAGTTAGTCCCAGCATCCTATTTAATGTAAAAAAATTCAAGTCCATATCTCCAATAATTTCGGAGAAAATAGTTTGTACAAGTCATTTGGCGCATCTTGTACGAGGGTGGTTTGATAAGTTTGGTAAATTTTTATGAAATGGCGCTACAATCCATTCGTGACACTTCGAAAGATCCACTCTTTGAACCCCCTCAGGCCAAATTTCAGCCAGAAGTGACGCGTAGTTCACGTTCGGTAATCATTTAAAGCGAGTGGTAAATCCATGGCGTTTTTGATCGAGAGTGAGCAATCGCGGCACTCATCGTCGGCACACAGCTTTTTTACATGCAATTTTTCATGCAGGATGTTATGCACTCGTTCCGTGGAGATGCCTACGGCCTTAGCAATCTCACGCACCTTCATTCGGCGATTTTCCATAATCCATTGGTAATTCCATACCATGGATTTACCACTTGCTTTAAATGATTACTGAACGTGAACTACGCGTCACTTCTGGCTGAAATTTGGCCTGAGGGGGTTCGAAAAGTGGATCTTTCGAAGTGTCACGTCACCGAATGGATTGTAGCGCTATTTCATAGAAATTTACCAAACTTATTAAACCACCTTCGTATATATTTTCTATATGTATAATTATAAACGAAAAATTTTTTCTCAGATATGTTAAGGGGGTCATCCCGTGTGACGGCCGTTTTTTTTTTAGTTTTTTTCGGAATTTTTTTTAACGAACAATAAAAACATAGAACTTCAAACTTTTTACCATTTATTTATTAACATTTCAGCAGTAACTCAAATTTTTTTTTGGCCAAAATTCTCACTCAATTATGAGTTATACCACTGTAAAGGCACTCATGTCGAAAAAAGCGGTGTCCATGATTCAGGCTGATCGGCTTATCTGAAATAAAAAAATCAAACAGTATCTTAATCTGTGAAGCTATGGCTATCGCCGGAACTAGGATTATTTGAAAATATTGAAAATTGAACAGTTTACACGTTGTCAAAAATTTGATTTACATTGAAT
>VBVQ01005151.1:0-12512 GCA_011636635.1 Tetramorium simillimum | reverse complement strand
ATATAATATATAAATTTCTGCTGTGTAAATGTTAATAATACGGATTTCAATACCAAATTTCTTCTGAATGCTATTATTTTTTGTAAGCAAGTCAAGAATGAATACTGTAAAATTTTTAAGAATAAGTAAAATATATGTATAAAAAGAATAATAATATATTCTAAAGGATGATTATGCAAATTATGAATCATTCGTATACATGAAATTGAATATAAGTTATCAAAGCGATATTATGTAATTATATTATATGTATAGATAACACGTATATACAGGCTAATGCGTCAAAAAAATTGCAAATGCGTTTCCCTTTTTAATACCGAAATATGTATTTAAAATCTAAAGATCTGCGTGCGTGATCGATTGCGTATGGTGATCGCGAATAAAATGGTCATTTCGAATTTGATTTTTTATCAGGAAGTAAATTTCATGAAAAATATAAAATTTGCATCCCAGATGTAGACACGGTGGGGTTTAAAATAAAGTACAGGCAAGCCTTCCAAGTCGTATATTTAGGGCGACGCGCAAGCGCGATCCGATTAAAACTCCGCCGAAGACTTGTAGTTTAAGCTTCCCCGAATTCTGCCTCGTGTGTCACGATTCCAACAGATCGCGTGTAACTGCGAAACAGTAATATCTCCCATTAAATTTTCATCCACATTTAAAAACCAAAGTGCAAGAATTAAAAATTCTAACGTCCATAACGCGAAAATCATGCCGAAATAAGCTGCGATCGTACAGTGACATTTAAGAGCAAAAATAAAGGTGACCTTTTGAAATAAAATAGTAATAAAAACTGGAAAGGAAAGATTTAAACGGAGAGAATTTATCAAATTTCTCGGAGAGAAAATAGACCGTGAAAACTATTTAAAGTTAAACGTTTCCATTTTAATCTAACGTCAAAAGAAGCAGCACCATGGATCTCGGTGGTGTGGACGTTTGGGGTCAGATTGCCCTAGAAACGTCTCAAATGTACGTTTCTGAAGGTGGTCCCGCTAAAAGTCGTACTGTAAGTTGATTTATTTAACACCGATAGTAATATGATCGGTTTTTCGATCGCCTATTTTTCGCGCGGTTATCTGAATCCATATATATCACATTAGATTTAAGAACCTTTATCGAAAAAGTGAAATTCGCATATTATACTAAATGTTAAATTACTCGATATATCTTCGTACGAAGATTCTACGAAAAAAAAAAATTTTAAATTGACATCTAAACTGATAAATATAGTCTGATTCAACGGGACGAACAAGCTCGATGAATAGAGTATTTACGTCACAAGTTTAATTCGCCTCGAAATCGCGCCAACTTATGAATATGACATATTAATAATGCACGAAGAAAATACATGTACAATTTATTACACAAACTGATTTAATTCATAAATCCGATCGATTCGTCACTTCCTAATCCATTTCCCAATTTCCTGAATAATCTTGAATAATTCGAGCAACGGCGCGCCATACTTCTATATAAATAAAATGTCTTTTCTCTGCAGACAATAGAAAAGCTGCCGGACAAAGTTCTCTTGAACGTATTTAGTTACCTCGAGCACCGTGAGATATGCAAAGTTGCTCGCATTTGCAAGCGTTGGCGGCAAATTGCATACAATACGCAGCTCTGGAAGCACGTGTCCCTAAGACCGGAAGTAAGCGGGCTTCACGTGAACTCTCTGGAAAATCTGTTACATCTAATTAGGTAATACAATATATATATATAAATAATAATACGAGAAACCATACGAAGATACGTAATCCTCACGTTTTTCACACATTCGTGCACGGATCCTAAAAACAGAAGAGACCCTACACGATAATTGCAGAAGTAATTTTAGACAAATATTTGGCTTTATTGCAACAAAATGCTGAATTGTTGAAAGATCTCGTTATTGAAATCAAAATGGAAAAAGTACTTATTTGAGATATTTAATGTTTGATAAGACACGGAAAGAACAAAGTCCACTCTTATTTTAGACATGAAATTGTGATACTGTAAAATAATAACGATTTAATACTTCCAGCGTACGCTTTGGACCTTCGTTGAGATACATCGAATTACCGATTGAACTGATCACTCATACGGTTCTTCACGAGTTAGCCAACAAATGTCCGAATTTAACGCATATGTTATTGGATTTCTCAACTGCGATGCAACTGCATGATTTCTCGGAAATGCAAACTTTTCCTGCGAAATTGAAGTACATGTGCATTTGCCTAAGCGAAGTAATCTTCATGGAGGGCTTCATGCGCAAGATTTACAACTTTATTAATGGACTCGAGATACTTCATTTAATCGGTAATTTAACTTATATTCTGTATTATTTTATATGCGATATTATTCGCGTATATCATGTAATCTGAATATCTATTAACTAAATTAAAAATTTTATTAAAGAATATTTAAAAAAACAAATTTTATATTATTATTTAATAATATACTAAAACATATGGTTATGATGTAATTACTATGATATTATTTCTACAATTCATTACTTCATCATTCTCTAGGGACATATGAAAAAGTCGAAGAGGAAGAAGAAGAAATTTACGAAGTAATCAACGTGCACAAGCTGAAGTCGGCGACACCGAATTTGAGGGTGATCAATTTGTATGGAATCAACTTTGTAGACGATTCGCATATCGATGCGTTTTCCTCTAATTGTATCCAATTAGAATGTTTAGCCGTAAACTACTGTGCCAAAGTGACCGGCTCAACCATGAAGACCCTCTTCCAAAGGAGCAGAAGACTGACGTGCCTTCTTATGCAAGGAACAAGTGAGATTTTATACTTGCGTTTTACTGTAAATATGAAAAACGTATTTATCTAAAATTTTTGAAATTTGTCATACTTTGCGAATTTTTATTTAAATTAACTATATGTAATCTACGTGGCAAAGAACTTTCCGCAACTCAACTAGATACCTATGTACGCCTACCTATGTATCTTTTTACGTCGGATTTTCAAGCAATCGTGTTGCATGGAATATTTTAGATTTGCAGAGTGAGTACGTTATGCAAGTAGAATGGGAAAAATCGAGCGTCCAGGAGCTCGACATTACCGCTACCGATCTGTCAACGGAATGCTTGATCGACATGCTGAGCAGAATCCCCGGGCTGCGTTTCCTGAGCGCCGGACAACTCAACAGCTTCAATGATAACGTGCTGAAGGCTTGGGCCGAGCTCGGAAATACACGGAATTTGATAGCCCTGGATCTAGATAGGTCCGATAATCTGAGCGACGACGCCTTACACAAGTTCCTGTCGAGGCACGGCCATCAGCTGTACGGCCTTGCGCTGTCAGGTATGCCGCACATTACGGATCAACTTTGGCAAAGCGTGCTACCAATTCTCACCAACGCAAGGTAAGCCGTCGCGACGCGATTGAGTGCCTGTATAAGTACTATGTTAATCATCTACTGCGATTTAAATTCGTTACGCGTTTAAATTGTTTACTAAATAAAAATAGCGATTATTATATATATATATATATATATATATATATATACATCTTTTACTTGGTAAAATTTAAAGTATTCATTTGTTTTTCTGTACTTAAACTGCGTACATTGTTACAGCAGTTTTAAAACAGTGTTTCTTCCCTCTCTCTTTCTCTCTCTCTCTCTCTCTCTACTATATTATAATTTAAATTTTGATAATTAATGTCTTTCTCTTGGAATAAAAAAATTGGAATATTTCAGAATACTTGTGATGGGCACTCAAGAGAGGCTGGGCGTCAACATTCACGTGGATCAATTAATGGATGGTATCGCCAATAACTGTCCAAATTTGGAGCGTCTCGAATTGCGATGGGATCCGGAAAACTTGCGATTTTCGGACAAAAGTCAGAAAGCCATCGATATCCTACGTGTAAAATGTGTCAAGATGAAATGCTTAAGCCTGAGGTAAGGAAATATAATAAATAGAGACGATAAAACAAGACGTAAAATATTATTTTCGTTTGCAGTGACGGGAGGTACTATGAGGTCACCAAAGCGAATTTCGAGCGAGCCGATCGACTTACAGTTGTGAGAACAATCACTTGTTGCAGAGTGTCGAATTACTACCTATTGCAAAATTATAAGGATCTAATTTTTAATTGAAGCACGTTGAGAAAGTTTTTAGATTGTTTTACGGGTATTCGCGCGATTCCATTGAGACGAAAAAGTGTTAAAAATAAAGTGACAGAGCAATATATATATTTATATAAAATATGATTTTCTTTACGACAGTATTAATGTAGACTAATAAAAAGACATTCTATCATAAAATAAACTGTAGATTTAATATCGCAAGCATAAAATTTCCCGCATTAAACGACACTTTCAAACTTGCAAAAAAATATTCAAGAACTTCGCAGCTCGTGCAAGGGACCAAGGGTTGAGAATTGAAGCGGCCCGTTAAACGCAGATGCGTCGTCGTCAAGGTACTCTTCGCGTCCAAAAGCCCTACTAACCGCGAAGTACGCACATTGGCGATGGCGCGGTTTCGTTATCGATTATTCGCTAATTTATTCATGCTTGCGAGTAGCTGACGACTACGACGACGACGACGACGACGACGACGACGCCGTACTGGCCACCACTGCCGGTCGATTCGGACCTCGCTCGTCGGCCACAACACGCGAGTTGCTACATTCCATGCCGCGCCATTATAGTCGGCCGAGGACCGTCCCGACGGACGAGTCATGCCGCTCGCATGATCACCACCGAGGACCATCGCCGATCCGTCCCGCACCTTCTCCACGTCCCCGATGACGGACATCGAGGAGGAGTCGGCCGAGAAGCGGCTGAAAATCGTGTTCGTCGGTGACTCCGGGGCGGGCAAAGTGAGTTTTCGATGGACGCGGCGAAGGGCCGCAAGGCAGAGGTGGTTGATCCCTAGTTCCCCTTTTCTGGCCTTCGACACCCGACAACGGTTGTTTATTAGCGTGCGTCCGCCCGTTTAAATTTGTTTGCCGATCACCATGGTGAGAAAACGGTATAGCGAGGGCCTTTCAACAGGTGATAGGGAGAGCTCCGTTCGTGAGGAGCACTTGATGAAACGTCTGTGCGGATAGTGAAGTTGATGAGTGCGGATGTTGATATGATTCTTTATATTCTACGTGGAGTTGTATTACTGTCGATATTATCAATGTGATTTTACTGCTATGTTTTATTAGTAGCTATGTTCCTGTAATAAATACGGTTGCAATATGGACTAACGATTAATGTAATGCGCGAGCTAGGATCGATGAAATCTCGTTGTGGACTTTGTGCCTCTGGATCCAATGCGGATACTTTCGCAATATGCGACGTTCGTGGTTTACCGTGGTTTTCCTCGACTTGCCAATAGAACAATAAAGCAAATCGATAGAAACGAATTTTCTAATCGATGCATTTTTGCATTAACGAGGCCAATCATGTAGGTCAAATGTGAATTTATTAACCTTTGGAAGCTATTCTCTTTCTCCCTCGTCTTTAATATTTGCAGAATGCGTCGCGGAATGACAAACGTCACGAGGAAGAAAAATTGGGCACTCGCGCGACATTTCTTACGTGAATCGAATAAAATTCTCCTTGTACATTAGGGCACAACATTTACTTACTCAGCGTAATATATAATTTTACAATTTATCATGTTTATAATTCGGAAAAAATTTTTTCATAACGAAATTATATTATAGATATATCCATATATGTTTTCTTTTTCTTGTACAATCTTTATTCGTATACATATAAGAAAAATATATGAATAATTGAAAATTAATTAGAAAAAGCAACTTTGCATTACTTTTTTACAAAAAGTAAAATTGCGAGAAATCACATAATCATGTATAAAATGTTTTCTTTTTTTTTACATAATCTCTGCTCATACTAGACTTTAGCTTTTGAACGAGAAAAAAGTTTTCGTTTGATCACTAAAGTCAAGCAACTTTGGTTAGCAATGGATGACCACCTAGAAAGCGCTGTGTGACATTGATCTAATAAGATATCCAATAAAAATAACTGAAGACTCATTAAAAGAATAATTTTTTGCATAATTTTTTATAAAAAGTAAACTTGTAATTAGATTATATAATATTTTATATATAATCACATATAATTGACATATATATATATAATTATATATGAGCATTTATTCTCAAACTTCACTTTTTTTGTCAAAATATCAATGCAAATAGTTTTTAAAATCATTTTTGAATTTTTTTCCTACTATTTTTCTCATATATGCAAACAGAGATTATACGAGAGAAAGAAAATAGATAAGGATTTACATATAATTATGTGAAAAATTTTTTTTCCAGCAAATTACATGAATATATTTTAATCGTTACAAAAAATTCACCGAAGAGATAATACGTACGTCAAGAATAAATTATAATTAAAATTTAAACAGATCAATGCTCGTTTGTAACATGCGATATGCAAACAATGCTGTTTTAAATTGCAATGTTAATTTATCGTTCGACATTTACCGCACGGCTGTCATTATCGGTTTCGATTGCTAGTTTTACGGGTGATACCTGTTATTCCCCTGCTGCGATGCCTGTCATTCTTGGTAATTGAAATTCAAGGATCCTTCTTTAGACCAGCATCGTGCAGAAGTTTTGCAACAACGATTTCACCAGGCAGTACGTACCTACCGCGGGCATCGACTTCTTTCTCAAGAATATCAGCATCGGCAGCTACAAAAATGTCAATTTGCATTTGTGGGACGTCGGCGGGCTCGCCTTGCACGGCAACATGTTGGACAAATACATTTTCGGGGCGCACGTAAGATCGATTTGCCGTTGCTTTCATCTTGCTAAAATAAAAATTTTATTCCATTTGATTTTACTGACATTGGTATTTTTTGTTTGTCGTACGTATAATTGTTACAAGCTGGATATGTACTATTTATGAATCAGATCGTTCTTTTGGTATACGACGTCACGAATAGCTCGAGTTTCGAAATTTTGGAAGAGTGGCTCAGTAAAATCAAGAGTTTCAATGACGCTTATGACGAAATGCCTCTAATAGCGGTAATAGGCAATAAATGTGACATGGAACATCAAAGGACTGTTAAGAGAGAACGATCGCATCGATTCGCCGCGGAAAACGGATTTGCTTATCACGACATGTCTGCGAGAACCGGAGAAGCGGTAATTTTTTTTCTTTCAAAAATGTTCTCTAAAAAATGTATATATATACAATATATACATATTTTTTATTTATACATGTATAATGTATGAATACGAAAGTTATAAAGACTTTGACTGTACTTTCAGGTATCTTTGTGCATAGCAGGCTTGGCGGCGCAAATCTTGGGTGTCCGATTAACAAGAACGGATCAAGATTTTCACAAGCCCATCATTATCGCTGAAATCGGGGACACGGTAGATGTGAATTCAATACAGAAAGTCATAAAAAGGATTCCTAATAAAAAGCACCCGATTGCATTCCATCCCCATTTCCCCGCTTCGAAATCCGCGGTATGCGCACTGCAATGATAATCTTCGAACATTCTTAGAACACTTTTTTTTACGTAAATTTAAGCAAATATACAGAGATAACGCGTGGCTTCGTGCTAGCGTGAGTGATTAGCAACGAAAGGGTCCCGAGTTCAAATCTCGGCCGTCATCCCACATACAACTTTCAGCGGGAAGTCATAAAAGATCTTTATGGATCTAACAAGTGACATTAGGGACTAAATAGCCCATCTTACGCTACTAATAAATTGATGATCAAATATACATATTAGTTCTATTAGATTATTTGGCAAAAATTATACAATTATCATTGTAATAAATAATAAACACCGCATTTCATACATAATGTTAGACAATATTTCTGCACAATCACTTGTATGTTACATAAGTTTCATTTATTTGTGCGCATGTATTCATGGTAAACACATAATATGGAGAATGTAAAATTTTTACGATTGCGCGTGAATGTACCGAAAATTTGTGTCGCGCATTATACTCAAATTATACATTGTATAGATGAAAATAAAACTTATGTAGTGTGGGGCCAATGGATAAACATGACAACAAAGTGTTTGTCTACCGTAGATTGAAAAACAGATTTATTATTTTCATCTCGTTAGTTGTGTTGATAATTACACGCGCAATATATTATTTTTATAACAACATTAAAGTATTTTTTTAATAATAAGAATGAAATAATAACAAAGCGTATGATATAATGCAAAGATGTATATGTCTATATATATTTGTAACTCACTGAAAAATTCAAAATTATTAGCAAGATTTATTAACTATTGTATTACAAGCCATTTCATCAAAGTAGTCTAATGCAGCATGATTAATGACCCGGTACAAAAAAGATTGTAACAATAATACAAATTTCAAATAAAAAAGTTCTCATATTTTCAAAAATGTGGAAAGAATGGTCTTTAGTCCATACTATTCTTTTACATTTTGTAAACGTTGTTATTAGTAGCACTTATAATTTCTTACAGTGCCATATGAAAAGATACTTTTTTTTTAAATTAAAAACACTTTCTTCTTATTTATCGTCTTTCTCATAAAAAGTCTTCAATTGGAGCATATACAATAATTATATTATCCTTGAAAATTTTGTCTAATTTGAGGACATGATGTAGCAATCAATCTGTTTATGGCACGATTCCCTGCTTATGCTAAAGTTGCAGATGCTGCATTAATACGTGTGAATTAATATACATTAATTTAAACTAACAATACATTTTCAATAAACATTTTAGTAAAACTCTGTAGATAATCCGTTTATAATTAGAAGACATAATATGAAGAAAGAGCATTCTGTGCGTACATGATTGGAAAGACTAACTTCATATAATCCACGTTATGTAAAGATGTTTTCGTTACGTAATATTACGTAAATATATATATATATATCGTAATATCACGTAATGAACACATCTACAGGTAGTATTACGTATATAATATATGCCTAATAATTTAAAAAAAAAACTCTAAAAAAAATAATTTGAGATCTAGCATTCTTAATAAAATGACAATAAATTATTAGCTTTAATGCTGCAAAAGCATAGTTTCTTGTTTAATATATGTATATTTATTAATAGATTGCTGTTAATAGATATCTATTTTTATACACCGTCTATCCCTGTAAATCACCCAGAACATTAATAGTGCATTTAATAAGATTTCTTTTTTGGAGCGTTGGAAGAAAAAGAATAATTATATATAAATAGTTGTTCTAAACTTGAGTGACCTAAATAGGAAATATCTATTATTAGTTCTATTATAAATAATGCAATTATTTCCATCGAGATAAACGAGATTTACTAATTTATACGGACGGTGCAATTATGATTTGATTACTCCCTTATTAAATTACATATATTATCACATTCTTTACAACAATTGCTCAAGATGTAAAATTACGAGTTCAAAATTTTTACATTTCACTGATTATCCACGCCATTTTTAAAAAATAATTACTAAAAAATTTTTCGTAATTATTCGCGAAAAAAATTCGCGTCTTTTCCCTCGTATTATTTTAATAAAATTTCAGTCTCTTATAATACCATAAAGAACATGAATATTTTTGTCTACTTATTTCAAGAAACTGCCGTTTTATACTATAAGTCAGATTTTGTGAGAGGTCTCTTTGGCCATGTATTTCTCTCTAAGAGTTTCTCCTTAATTTCCCATAATTGATTGAGCTTATCGTTTAGAGGCGCGACATATGTGTCAACCCACTCTTGTACCGTATAACTGTCATAAATATCTTCCATAGCTGTACGCATCTCTTTTTCGATATACATTATCTCCATTTTATGCCTGTCCAAGTCGGTAACCGCACGTTCCACGTAACTGGGGCTCGCGAAAGAGTATTTGATATTATACGGTTTTAACCATCCTTTATAGGTATTATCTTGCTCCATCTTCGTTATTTCTTGTGTTAAGGAGTAAAGGCGTAAAACAGTTGCGTACACCGACACTCCGTGGAAACTGCATTTGGTCCAGCCGTACTGTGGCTCTGGTATGCTTAACGAGATAATACCATCGCATTGTAAAGCTTCAGCTATACGATCGGGTAATTCTACAGGGAAGCCGTTCACATCTGACGCTTGCAGTATAGCTAAATTAATGGCGAGAGATGGCAGTCCTACCGGCAGTAATTCGCAAAGGACACTGAAGTGATCGTATCTTTGCCATCCGGTCAACATGACACCTTTGAATGTGATTTGATTTGAGTATTTCTGAATGATTTCCAGCCAACGCTGATGATTCTCCATGTGATACGAAATGTCCGTGTAATATCTGTCGGGTGAAGTGGCTCCTTTAAACGCCGTCGCAACCCAGACTTCCTTCCACACCCCGGCGTAACTTTCCCACAGCTGATCCGTTAGCGTCATAGCAGGATCAGTAGTGTACTTCCAAATAACCGGTTCCACCATAGAGTGGAGACCCCTGTCGATAATTTCCTGTGGCGATATATCACGAAATTCATCGTCCCACATAAGTACAGTTAGCTCCGGGTATCTTTCTTTAGTATATCTCACTACCGAGGATACGTGATCCAGGAACAATTGTCGTTTGCTCCACTGCCTTTTCGCCATCACATCCAGACATCTTGAGCATTCTCCTATTTGATAAACTTCGTCCGCCCCTATATGTAAATACTTTGACGTCGGATGCGCAGCGACGACTTGATTTATCATCTCGTAGATCAACGGTAGTGTCTTATTGTACGTAGGGCACAAGACTTGCGGATAACGTGGAACTTCTCTAAAGTCCTTATACTTGTCCAACTTGAGAACAAACTCCATATGACCGAAGGTCTGTATCAACGGTATGACAATCAACTGATTGCTCTTGGCCATATTTTGAATCTGCGCAATGTCCTTCCTGGAATAAGAGTTACCGGCGTGTATGTCCTCGATACTGTCAACAAAGGGGAACATGTCTTCGTACTCCATGAGGACGCCGGTGGCACCCAGCTTTCGCAGCAGCGGGAACAGATAGCTGTAATAGCTCATCTTCGGCGGGGCGCCTTTCAGATCCAGGTGGACGATCTTGTGGCCCTTGAACAGCGGTGCGCCGCCGTCTGCAAACGATTTATCGTGAGTTAAGTCGTTAAGTACAGTCTACACCTACTGCTGATCAAATCACCTGTCATCTGACCGTCCTGGCGCCTCTTAGCAGCGCCCTGAAGGCCGTCCGTGAGTTCACCCGGTGGGTACACATCCTCGGCTCTCAGACGCGTGCCGACCTTGCCCGACGACATCTCGTCGATCTCGTTACTCAGTATATGGTAAATGACAACCAGCAGGATGAAGCTGATGGTCGCGACGACCATCAGCGACGCACGGCCCCGTAGACGCGTCATGACGTCCGGAGGGTCCACGCGCTTGTTTTTCGGGAATCGAATCGCCGTCAAACCTATCGCACTGTCACGTCCATCGTACGCAAGCCGCGCGATCTCCGCGACAGAGAGAGAGAGAGGAGAGAAAGAGAGAGAGAAGGAAAGAGGGAAGGAAAAGGAAAGAGCGAGACGACGTTTATCGTCGTGGAGCAACGCGGGAGACACGCTCAACGGCGTCGCTCGACGAGCCGCGGGCCGCACGCATTCCCGCTTCGTTTCCGCGACGGACGATCTCTCGGAGCGCGAGAGGAATCGTGACGAGCCACCTACCCACGCGGCTCCTTCGTGGACGAGACAGGTGAGACGCCGAACAGTATTGGACGTCAGACCCGAGTCCCTCGGACTGGCTGGATGCGGACAAGAGGCGGGAGCCACGCGCGCGGTCTGTCGGCGTCGCCGGGAGACACCCGGACTGCAGAGGAGACGGGGTCGACGGAGACGCCTCGATTCCGCTCTCCGTACGCCGCGCGATGCCGTCGCGTCGTGCCGCGCCGCGCCGCGCGCTCGCTGATCCGTAGGGCGGCGTGTGGCGTCGCGGTGTAGCGGCACGATAATTATTGATTCCCGCATCTCACGCTACGCCGAGCGACAACGCAGCCGACGTTTTTGAATTTTCAGCGGCGAGTCGAGCGAGGAAAATTGCCGTGAACGTCGTTCACTGTCTCAAGAAAAAAAAAAAACGAGATTTTTATCCTTTGATTGAGATTAAGGAGTTTGTTGCGATTGTTACATAAGATAGTCGATCGGTAGAAATAAATATTTACGGCTCGAATATCGTCTTCTTCTTTTTATACTGCGTATAAAACTGTTTACCATTTTTTATTTTTTATGCAATACGCAGTACTTACCTCTTTGCAATAGACTGATAAGTATTATTAGGTGCTAGTACCGCGATGTTATCGTTAAACATTCTTCAGTAACGTAAAACTATCGTATTCAGATAAGATACAAAAATACATGTGTTGATAATAGTATATTCTATCGTCACGCGAATAAAAAAGAGCTAGGTATAATATATTCTATTGCCACGCGAATAGAAAAAAGGTATTTTTAATTACTGCTAATTGCAATTAAATTATATACAATATTGTATGTATGTGAAAGCATATATAATTATTTTATATATGATTATATATTATATTTATATATTTATATA
>VBVQ01005150.1:0-12514 GCA_011636635.1 Tetramorium simillimum | reverse complement strand
ATGTGCGTGACATAAACTATCGCATTATGGTAACCAAGGTTGAATTTTGGAATGCAGCCCTGTGCGTACACTGTTAAACTCCTATGGGGTTGCCACTGCTCCTACTCAATATTTCATTAATTTTGACTATAAGGAAGGTAAATTTTGACTAAAATTGAAGTTAATTTATCTAATTCAACTCCTACGTTAGTCAAAATTTCATCTTTCTTTAGTCAAAATTAATGAAATATTGAGTGGAAGCAGCGGCGACCTATGGAATAGTTAAAAATGACTCAAATTGAGTCGAATTTGACACTACGAGTTTAACAGTGTAGGATATCGCGTAGCTGACGGTTTTTCGTCGCGTAATAATCTGCCAAGCTGAAGTGATTCCGAGCCGTTTTTCGCCGCGAGGATTTTATCTAGACGAATACTCTATCATCGCAGCTTCGAAATCGTGTACGAGTAATCGTGAACTCTAGTTATGAACTCCAGTATGATCGAGGAAATTCCCGAAGACAAATCGGAGCGTATCGCATCTCATCGAGCAGCGCAATACCGTGCGTGCGTCTACGATTTGATGCTTTTCGCGAGAAAATAAATTATAAATCTTTGACATGAGTCTACTTTCAAGTTACTTGTTGCAAAAAGTGAGAACTTAAGTTAGAGACGTACGCGGATATATTGTGGCATTTTAGATTTTCGGGTTAAAATCATCGCTGTGCCTGCCGCCGACGCGGCATCGGTCGAGGCGGCCGAGCGCGCCCGAGGAATAGCGGAGTTGACCGAAGGCGCGTTTGAAGCGCGCTGCTGCGCGCGCGTGTGTTGTACGGCGGTTTTTCGTCGCGCAATAATCGTCCGGCTGAGTGATTTGGGACGGTTTTTCGCCGCGAGGACTTTACCCAGACGAGTACTCTATCGTCGGAGCTTCGAGTAATCGTGTGCGAGTACTCGTTACGAACTCGAGTGCGATCGAGGAAATGTGAACATTCCCGAAAACGAGTCGGAGCGTATCGCGCCTCGTCAAGTGGCGCAACGGCGAGTCAAATGGCGGGCGTGCGTGTACATTGATCCCGTAATTTCTCGGGGAAATAAATCAGAAGTCGTCGATGTGAGTTTATTCTCAAGCTGCTCCTGGTAAAAGACGAGAACTTAGATTAGAGACGTACGCGGATGTATCGTAGTATTTTAGACTCTCGGGTTAAAATCGTCGCCGTGCCTGCCGGCACGGGCGATACGGCGCGTCGGCCGAGGCGACCGAGCGCGCCCGAGGAATAGCGGAGTTAACCGAAGACGCATTTCGAGCGCGCTGTGCATAGTATCGCGGGACGGCAATTTCGCGTCGCGTTAATAATCGTCCAGTCGAGTGATTTGGGACCGTTTTTCGCCGCGAGGACTTTATCCGGACGAGTACTCTATCGTCGGAGCCTCGAAATCGTGTGCGAGTACTCGCTACGAACTCGAGTGCGATCGAGGAAATGTGAACATTGCCGAAAACAAGTAGCGTAGCGCTCCTCGTCATGTGGCTTAATGGCAAGTGCGTGTGTGCGCGTGCATCGCGATCTCGTGCTTTTCGCGGGAAATAAATCAGAAATCTTTGATATGAGAGTATTTTCGAGTCGCTCCCTGTCGAGGACGGGAACTCAGGTTAGAAACGTACGCCGGTAGCGTATTTTTTGGATTCTCGGATTAAAGCCGTCGCCGCGCCTGCCGGCAAACGCGACGGAGGAAAGTGAAATCAGCCGCGGACGCGATCGAGATACAGTGCTGCTCTTCGCGCCGTACGTGCGTGCGACATCGTACAATATCGTGACTTTTCATCTGTGCGACGTAAGTGAATCCGTAGACTTTGACTGGAAATTTCGATGTGTGAAATTTGCGGCTTCGAAGATATTTTCCAGTTTTACAGAACAGTTTTCAAAAAATCGAAATAAAACGCGAGTGTAATTCACGTGTCGTGACGGTATTTGTGTGAAGCGTATTTCGCATCGTTTGACGCTTGCGCATTTGACGAATTTCGCAAATATTCGCGCGATTTCGAAAAGTGTAAATGAAATGGAATGTGAGACTATCGGACATTCTGTGTATTGAGAATGATTTTCCTGGACCTCTCGCGGAGGATCTGGACGAGCCTGGAGGGAGACACCGAATCGCGGCAGCCTGACGATGAAACGGCAACGCAGTGCAGCAGTTCCGGCGGAACCGCCCGCGGCTGGTTCGGTAAGTAGGTGCGTAAATATTTTTCTACAAATTTTCTACAAGTTTTTTTCTACAAATAGTAGTGTTTTGCGTAAATTTACATAACTTGTTTAGTAAAATTTTGCTTTCGATGAACTCTCGTGTATACGACGATTTACATAGAAATAAAATGATATAAAAATACCGAGCTTTTTTACGCAAGGCTTGATGAGTCCCTTGCGAGCTGCGTGGAAATAAAAATTTTATATAAAATTAAACATGCATTATAAATCACGGCTGTCTTTACGGACAATACTTACGGACAATATTTTCTTGAATATGCATTCAAACTTGCAATAGACACAGAATTCGCAGTTTTAATAGTACAATTTAATTTAATGTTGATAATTTCATGCATAAAAAGAGAAAGGAAAATAAACATAGATAAAATTTATTTGTACGATCTATAAATTCTATTACTTGCCCAAAGTAACTCTTCAAGATTTCAATTTTGTCGAACTTTCAAATATTTTTGTCTTTTAATATTAATTTGACACAAAAATCAATTGTATTAATTCTATTTTATTAGTTAATTATAATTATGATTGACTAATTACATATATGCAAAATTCATAGTAATGCGTTTCAACCATGTATATAAAACGAGAGATCTTTTTTTTATTATTATTAAAAGTATTTTATATCTCTTTTTATATATTATTTTTTGTCGTTTACGCATATTTTACGTTAATGTAATTAATTAACATAAAAATTAATGTAATAAGTAGAACTGCAAATGCTATTTGATCATGTTCCCTTCACGAGGATTTTAGTAGTATAAGATTACCATATATACCTCCGGCTTAATATACGTACTGGTAGCTATTCTGTCATTTACTTGGCCACGTCCTGCCAGCTTTATCTACTCGCCAAAGCACCCATTCCTGTAATTAGATATTTAAGGGCACGTTACAACACGATCGATTTCACGAGTATCATCGTGGCACCAATTCAGCAGAATTTCCATCGTGAACTGAATATTGCTGTAGAGCAAATTTCTACCATCCATTTTAATTTTGAATCTAATAGCACTTTAAAATATATTTAAAGAAACAACATATTACTCATAAAAAACAATACATTACTCACAAGTATGACGAAGTATGCAAGAATTTTAGATATTTTCCAATTTTTTGATTATCAAAGAAACTCACTTTTTAAACGTAAACTCACGTTTACTTGCGGCATTAGAAAATATATTTTAGAATCAATTAATCAACCTTTATCGAAAATACTTTTTTGTATTTCTTACGATATATGCTTAGAAACGTACAATCTGCTTTATTAATTACCTTAATAAGCATAGAAATATTTAAGAAAATTGTCTCTAATTTTTTTATCTACATTATCCACAACACGCATTATTTACTACATCCAAATCTTATTAAAATCGAGTAGAACATTTACCTATCCTTTTTTTCCTGTGATGATCAAAGGGACGCGATATTATTCCGTTTTTATAAATTTCAAAAATAAGAGATATACAATACACGTAGTACTACGTTTTCGGTATACTTTGAGGCATGCTTCTGTACGATCAGTTAAAGGGTTAAAACGTCCTTCACTCCCTGATCTTCGCATAGACATCGGGATAAGCCTCGCTGCGTGTGCTGACCTTTCATTGTCGAGGTGGGTCAGCTTCGTTACGTTCTCCAGCTGACACGGTCGTTTTCGTAATTAGAATTTCCATTTCCATCCGCTCCACTCACCGTGTTTTTACTTCTGTTTACACTTTCATGTCCGTAGAAACGTTTATTCCAGCGCGCGCGTACGCGTATCCATTTTCCTCTTTTCCCCCAACTCAGTGCGCTTCAGCCCACATCTACGAAGAAACCCGTGAACGTTAACGCGTTCTCATAAGCTCGCTTTCGGCCGCCAGCCTTGGTAACGACTCTTAATCCACGAGAACGTTAATCTGTTTCTTATGCACCCATGCTCGCGCTTGCTCTCGTAAATTCCGTCACCGTACCGCTCGTGATATTCCAAGCTGCGTTGGACGACACCTGCATGCTTGCAAAAGGTTTTACATGTAAAGTTCGAACGTTTATTCCGAAAATGTTCGCCGAATTTACAGATTTCAAATTTCTATCGTGAAACGTATGGTAAACTCAAAATTTTTAAGGGAGAAGGGCTCGCTTTTATTAGCTACGTTTTAAAATAAGAATTTTCTAAAAATTATTTTCTAATTATATTTAATTCGCGATTTACTTAATAATCTTTTATTAATGAATTTTTTACATTTTTTCTTATTAATGACATTCACATTGTATGTAACAGCGCGATCGTACTGGTTTAATTTTATATCGAAAAGTTTTTCAGTGAACGTTGCGGTAATCCCATTCACGTCGCGCTTAATTTTCACTTGCACTATGCAAATAATTTTTATATTTTATGATAGTATATATTATTCATCCTTTTTGTCAAAGTTTAAGCAATTTTTCTAATAATAAGTTCTATTTGACTTAAATGACTTAAATATTTATCAGAAATTTTTTTAACATTGGCCATTTATGTCCCATTGAACATTTATGTCCTATTTAAAGAGGACACGATATGTCATTTACGTGCATACATAATACATTTGGCGCGAGACACCAATGTATTTCTTGATAATTACGTTAATTATCGCGCGAGAGAGGCAGATTCAATTGACGTTGATGAAAATCCTGCAGTGCGTTTGCCGCGTGCCGACGCATTATTTCCCTGTTTATTCACTTAATCCGGCATAGTTCATCCCCCGTGTTTCCTATTAAGGACTGACCGACGACCATTCCGACGGCGGACTGATCTCCAATTTAGATCTCGGTCTACCGTCAACCCGTTATACTCGGCGCGATGCTAGGACGCGAGATTAGGTGACGTTCCGTCTTATGTACTGCATAGCACCGGGATTATAGGCTATAAATGCGCGCGGATGTACCAACGTTACTAGATGATACGTGTGTACGTCGCCGTGTGGCTTTGTCGTGTCCGCCGGCTGTCACGGCCATTCCCGTAATGGAACGTTTGCTCCAGATTGAGTTTGCCCTCGGGTCTCTCGCAATCGGAATGTAAAAGCGAAACTCTGCTTTCGCCCTCAATATATTTCAATTTCTCGTCCCAATTTTTTACAAAGAAATAATTGGGATTGTGTTTCGAAAGATACTAGAGAATTTCATTTTATAAATCCAACAAAGATTTTGATTTTTTTTTTTTGAAGATTGTTTTATACGTGTATATATTTGAAAATTGAAAAATATAAAAATATAATAATAAAAAAATACTGTACCCGTAAAGCCCAACTATATATTTTTCTACACGTGTAATACTAATATATTTCGTGCAACGATATTGTAGTAGACCGCTGTCGGATTTAAAATCGAAAAAGATGAGGATTCAGCTTTACTACAGCTTGTACAGCCGCGAATCGTGACTTCCCTTCGACGATTATCGTTACTGCCCTCGATGCGGATTGCGATTCCGTTACATGGTCGAAACATTCGACTTTCGGTATTTTAAAATGGAAATCCGATAGAAGCGCAATACTCGCACGGCAACCGAATCAAATTACGGCAACATCGCACTTGATTCGCACCGAGCAGATATTATATATGCATATTTATGGACATTTACTAGATGTGATTTGAAATCGGATGGAACGGCTGGCGATTTCTTCAATTGGCGGGATATCGATTCAAATTACTAGTTGTATAATTAGCGAATTTGTAGTCAATTTGCAAGCTTAGTTAGTCAGCAAATAGCGATAATTGATGCAATTTCCGCGTTATAGTATAATATAAATAATAATACGATATTGTACATTAGCCAAATCATCCGCACTTCGATATCATTCGTCCTGGAATCAAATGCACAATTGATAGCATAGTTTCCGTTTTTTTTTCTTCTTTAAATTGGCTATCTATGGCAATTGGATACGTATAGTATTGAAATAATATTATGACATATATCTGGTATACTTTCATGTATGATTCCATCATATTATACCGGGATAATTCGCAGTAGAATATTGTGGATCATATATAACATACGTCACGCATGCAAATGCAGTCACATGTAGACGGACAATTAATTACTAATCGCATCTCGTAATCGCTTTTTGAAATTAAACACGACGCCTGTCTTTCTGATTTTGCCCGTTTACTTCCTAGATTTTCACACCCAAGAAAGCGAGATCTCGGGAGCTGAAAAAGTAAAATAAAAGATAGAGGCGAGATAATCGTGATAACAGCGTAAAGAGAGAACGTAATGACAAAATTGTGCGCGCCGGCGTTTATCTTAATCCTTAAAAATTCCTCTCGAGTTCTTTATTTCTGTCATTAATCTTTTTTATACCTTTTCCTTTCTTAGGATATAAGAAAGAATCACAAATCGAAATAACATCACGTTTTTAACGGGCTAGGGGTCCAGCATCCATAAATTCATTTGCTGTTGCGTTCTTGCTACGAATTTATTTGTACGCATTTGTCCCGACCCCTTTCATCATTTGATCGGTGGATGTGATCCGGATATCGAATTCTTGAGGTTTACTTTGGTTACTCTCCCCCTTCTTCATTCGGAGCGAACACGATGATCGGGGCAGCGTCGGCGTCGCCATCGACGACGACGACGACGACGACTACGACAGCGTCGAGCAGACTTTTTGCCACAAAGAAAGGGGAGTCCCGGGAAGTAGGATCGACCTTCGGGTTATCGGGAATCCCAGTGCGGTGAATCTCGGGAAATTAGTGTCGACGAGTTCCCCGCTCGATTTGTTGCTTTTCCCGCCGGGAATGGCGAGAAAAAGAATTTTTGCGTCGACAGTGTTTACCCGCCGTTCGGGCAAATTCAATTTAACACTTAAATGATCGCGGGGGAGGGGGGGGAGGGATTTATGTTCGCCCCCGAAAACACGGTTAAAATAAAACGTGTTTTTCGGAAAAAGTAGAATTCGAAGTCAAGGATAATGGAACCGCCCGACGAGAGTTCAAGTTCCAACATCCGTTTTACTTTCTCCAAGGATTACATAATCTCAAGCGTGTGTTTAGACTATGTCGCGGAATTGGCGGAGTCGGAGAATAATTTTGCTCCTATTGACGATGATAATTATTATGCCAATGGCCCTACAACCTCGCTACAACTGACGCTTGGCACGAGAACTCACTTGAAAATCATGCTCTGTAGTTCCCACGTGTTCGCGTGCATTGTTAAATAAACTTTCGCGATGTCAGGTAATCGAGAATCGTCGGTTCAAAAGGGATCTAGTTAAATGGACGTTGTTACTCGCGAAATGGATATTCCTAGTTATTAGATAATATTAGATTAGCTAATATTATCTAATTGTGCTTGGATACTCTTTGTTGTAGAACATGCCCCTTTGTTACAAAATATTCTCTGTAATTGTTGATAATATTTAGCGCCCAGTAATACATGGCTTTGTCCAGCACGATCAAAAGTGAATTATTTTCCCGCAACGATTAGCCGATGTGTGTTTTTTTTTCACATTATTACTTTATGCTTTACAAAACATCTTTAACGCACTTAAATGTGAAACATTGCAGACTTTTTTTTTATCATAGCTTTATAAGCTTTATATCGGAAAAACCATTACTCAATTAAAAATATGATTATGCTGAAAGTATCCCTTAAAATACCACAGAGATAATTACATTCTGTCAAAACCGTGTAACCGCATTGAATAATACCGCAGAGATAACTAATTTCCATCCAGATACATTTAAACAAGAATATAGTGTATGCAATTTGGATCTAGGATGACGAAGAATGAACCCGGTAAATTCGCCTTAAGCGATACCTAGCTGAGCGTGAATTCGTGCGCAAATTCGCGACGCTTAACGAAGTTTGTAAAACAAGTGTCGCGTTCGTGCGCGCCTAATTGCTACTTCATTCTAGCGTGGAACAGAACTTAAGGAGACCGGAAGTTCGCTTGTATAATGTTGTATCTGTTCTTATGTTCTTATGCTAACTTGTACGGGACACCGATAGTTGGCCGATGAGCCACCGAGCCGAATTCGAGAGCCGGTTTCTATCGTCGCGTTCTACGTAATTGTGTCATTATATATATATATATATATATATATATTATAATAATTCGCAATGTACTTTCCCCTATCACTTTAAACTTTTAACACTGGGTTTGCCGATTAAAGTGAGCGCCATTGAACGAGCGAGCAATATCCTATCTAGGTTCTGTTTAAAATTTCAATTGAAACTCGTCTGGGCCATTTAGCAGAAAAGTCGGAAAGTGTATAAATAAAAATGAAAGAGGCACCCAAGGAAAGTCACCGCGCGAGAGATCTCGGCGACGTCGCTTAATTTAACGACGATGAATCCGTTGTCCCACGGCGGCCGTTTTATACAAGGTGGCCAGTTTATACTGTAGACTGGAAATAACTCCCTCGTAAGCGATATGATCTTGCTGAGGTCGCTCGCTAGGATAAGTTAAAATAGCGCTATAGAATAGCTTGAAATATTTTCTCCTAAAAACTGGGATAATTTATATTAAAATACGCGCAGACTTATTTATATGATACTTTCAGAGAAGCATTAATTAATTTTTATAAAGTATGATAAATTATAATGTGACATAAGCGCGGCACAAAGTGTGGAGGGAAAAGAATATTTATCTCTTTAGGTTTTTTGCCGTAAAGAAATTTTATTGTGATTAGGAATTTTTTCAGCCGCCTCGCTTCTAATACACTGTGATCGTAATTTGTTGGAATAGATATCTCTCCTTCCTTGAGATAAGCCTATGTTTCTGACGCGCATTTTTATAAAAAAGCGATACATAAATGCGCCCCGCAAAATCCATCGCACTTACGATAATCTTCAACATCGTTTTCATACATTAGTGTTAGTCGTATATTTATTCCCCGGCAACATATAAACAGGCGCTCTTTGTTGGCGAGGGCGAAGGAACTCTCAAGCACCGGGATCAAGGAACTCGACCCTTCTCGCTGGGATAAAGAATCTCCCATTCTCCTCTTCCCTATTTCGCGTTTACGCGTCTTCCGTAAAACGTGGCCGTTTCTTCTGTCGGATTAGTGTACGCGTAGACTGGCGCGTTTAACGAAATTAATGCTCCGGAGAGCGTTCCTTAGAAATTGATAGCATTATTCATAAATTTGTACCCCAACCGTGTCCTCAGAACGTTATCATTCCGAACGATTTATCAAATAGTATTACATCTCTTTAAAGAATGACATTGGTATAATACGCTCGGAGGTTTTTTTTTTTCAAGCTTTGGTTATACACTATTACGCTATCGTGTAGAATGTTGGGAATTTTCCGGCAAACTACGTGCCAAAAAAAGGAGCAATTTCGCGTAAAACGAATGGCCGGATTTTTTTCTATGAAAATTGTTCTCCGTGTTTCGCGTAAATCGGGAAGTAGCTTGTGGACTTTTCTGTGGCGCCGGGGTCCTCTCGGCGGATAAAGCCAACGCGATTATAAAGGAAAAGTCCTGGGGATATACTCGCGGTTTACGGAACCGGAACGAAAGTCGACTTTATATACCGCTTCTGCCGCCACCCCTGTGCATACAGGGTGGACACAATTCTGTTTGAGAACTTGCATCAAACCCCCGTTGTTTACATTTTTAATTCAATATTCTGCGCCTCCGCCATCTCCGATGTCAAAGGGACGCGATAATCCGATTGTGTCCGTTTTTAAAAAGAGACTGCAGAGGCGTTATTAATAAATTTTTTTTATATAATGCAATGATTTCTTAGACAGCTTATTGGTGCTTGTATCTTTTTCCAAACCATTTAGTTGTATTCAGTTATGTGCTTATTCATCTCTTACTTCCTTTTGTCTCGAGTCTATTATTATTTCTCAAATCCTTCGATATACATGCACTCTTTGGAGTACTTGCCAAAGGGGGAAAAATAAAACGTAGAAATTCTTATTACTACTTCTCTTTATCTTTCCGCTTCAATGATATTCGTCGTAGACACACTCCCCTTTCTCTTTCAAATTTGAGCGCGTAAAAGTATTTGCATAAAAAAAGAGAACCGGACACATCTCGCATCTATAAACGTACATTTTTCAGCAAGTGATAACAAACTTTTGTATATTTTCGATGAAGTTTTCCGTTAGGAAAATTCCCTCGGTGGCTTAAAAGGACATGCAAGTCTTACAGCTACTGCACGCTCGAAGGGGTTAATATTAAGGGCGCATTTGTACGCGTCACCTACTCTTCCTTTTTTTGTCTGCCTTCTCCTCCTAGCATCCTCTCCGTCGGCGACTCGATTTTTTTCGATAACGGTGCCGTGATTTTCAAGAGAGCGCATTATCGTTACGCATAATTGTGCAATTATTAAAAGACCGAGTAATTGATAAAACGATGACGTGTTTTTATCGCGAGAAGATTGAAAAATAGTACACCGTACGCTGTATAGAAACACTGCATAATTCAATGTTGTATGAAACATTCTTTTCGGATAATACAAGCTGCTATCACGTACTATTCTTCTAATACATTTTGAGGATCGAAATAAACTTGTGCTCTACGTATAATTTCCCTGACACACATGCAGCGATGTGTCTTCATTAAAGAAACGTTTATTTTATTATAAGGAATTTTAAGCGGACTTTTATCGACAAGTTCGTAAATTTCTTCACAAGTGCTAGCAACGTAAAAATAACTTTTTAAAATGGCAAACATAGTTACGCGAACTAACTTTTAATTCGCCGAACAATAATCACCGGTTGGGAAATTGCTTAAAAATAAATTGGAAACAAGGCGCGTTCGCTTAATGGTCCGTTGGCTGAAAAAAATAATTGTACAGGCCGTACGGCCTGGTTAACCTGAAAAACAGAAACTGCGAATTTTATTAAACTGCGTTGTACACTGTAATTTATAAATCGAGCGTGTTTTTCGCGTCGGTTTTCGTGCAACTGTTTTAAATTTTCATTCAAATTTGAATGGGCTTCACGCGTAACTACCGCGTGCGCATTCGCGATTCGAGCGCGTACGCGTTGTTTTCCATAAAAATGAGACGTCGGAGGAAGGAGTCTAGGATTTCCTTTCGCTTTCACACCGCTCAACACTCTTTTCTCCACTCCTGGCCCGACTAAACTTATCGTGGACTTTTTTTCTCGAGCCCTTAGAGAAAAGCGAAATCGCCTAATGAGAGAGGACTCGTCGCGGAAAAATGCTTTAATCCTTTAATTGTTGTCGAGGGAGGATCTTATTAGAGCCGCCTCTCACAATCGCGAACGGTCTTTAAAGAACAATCCTTATCAATACGCCATTATGCACGACGGTGCTCGTAATGACCGTCTTCTTTCGGTATCGTTAAGAAAACTGTGCAATTCATCTTTTCTTGCGTTTCCTACTAATTGACGACAAAGACGAGCTCCTTAGCTCCGGCGTATCGTTACAGCGGAAGGGATAAATATGAAAATAGTGCGCGCCTGCAATTGAAGCACGTTCTGGGTTCGTTATTACCGGCTCCTATTTAACTTTCCAGTTGCCTGCTTTGTCCTTCGGGAGCAGATTCCCTCCGCTAAGAATGATCAGAATATTCAGCGTTGTATACATATACATGTATAAGACAGAAATGCGTTGCTGGCAGTCTCGGTCTTGCTTTTTCGGTGGAATCCCCCGCGAAGGATCGGAGAGGATTCGTGCACTTTTAATTTCATGTTAAAAATAAGTTTTTATAACTCGGATAAGGCTGGTTTCTATCTGCATAGAAATAGCTTATTTGGCTTAAACGGAATATATTCCTTCTTGCTTATTTTACACATCAATCTCGCATGTCAAAGGAAAGCGCATGATTGATATGACGGACGGCGAACTTGAAATATCATCTGCGCGCGTGTGCTGGTGTACGTACGTATTTTAATAATTTAGTTGTTGCTACATTGGCTACAAATTACCCCTAACTATTTCTTATGCGGTCGCGTTGCGGCTGCGGTGGTAATTTTGACGCTTATCATTATGTGCGGAACGTTGCATCGCGAGTGCAGCGTGTTAAAGTGGGTTTCGCGAAGTAGTTTGGACCGCAAACTCTAGATGTTCCAACGGATATCCACGCCGGATAAATTACAGCTTAAATTGTATAATCGAGACGGAACCACGCCGCGAGAAAGAAGGCAGAAAGTAGTGTCCGATGTCTGTAAGTGTTTTATTGACCTGAAATAGAATTCGCAGCGTTCGATAATTCTTTCGTCGCTCATAACTGTCTCAGCGTTGCACAAACGTTAATAAAATCGTTTTTATTTCTAATCTATCCAGCGGATGGATCCTTAGCACGTCAAACTGATAGCTCTTTTCACTTGGGGAGGGGGGGGG